>JAQQSZ010004314.1:0-14190 GCA_028646595.1 Phalanger gymnotis | reverse complement strand
TTTTTGAATTATCTCTCCTGGATCTATTTTCCAGGTCAGTGGGCTTCCCCCTGAGATATTTCACATTGTCTTTCATTTTTTTTATTCTTTTGGTTCTGTTCTATAATTTCTTGATTTCTCATAAAGTCACTTGCCTCCACTTGCTCCAATCTAATTTTTAAGGTGGTATTTTCTTCAATAGTCTTTGGACCTCCTTTTCCATTTGGCTAATTCTGCCTTTCAAGGCATTCTTTTCCTCATTGGCTGTTTGGAGCTCTTTTGCCTTTTGGGTTAGTCTATTTTTGAAGGTGTTATTTTCTTCAGTATTTTTTGGGTCTCCTTTAGCATGTTATTGACTTGTTTTTCATGATTTTCTTGCATCACTCTCATTCCTCTTCCCGATTTTTCTTCTACTTCTCTTATTTCATTTTCAAGATCCTTTTTGAGCTCTTTCATGGCCTGAGTCCAATTAATATTTTTGTTGGAGGCTTTGATGTAGGCTCTTTGACTTTATTGAGTTCTTCTGGCTATATATTTTGATCTTCTTTGTTATCAAAAAAAAAAATTCTATAGTCTGAGTCCTTTTGTGCTGCCTGCTCATGTTCCCAGCTGACTACTTGACCCTTGAGCTTTTTGTCACGGTATGACTGCCTTTAGCTTGGAGAGTACTTTGTCCCAAGCTTTAGGGGTTTTGTACTGCTGTTTTCAGAGCTACTTCTACACAACAAGCTCTGCCACACCAGCCCTCCTCCTTCTCCAAGAACTGCCAACCAGGACTTCAACCCAGATCCAAGCAGGGCAAAGCAAGAGAACCTTGCCTCTGTGCCAGCAAAGCAATCACTATACTGCTACTCTGATCTGCCACTTGATTCCTCCCACGGGGTGTGCCTAGGGCTGGAAGCAGCCCCAGCTGGAGCTCTGGAAGCAGCCACAGGAGCTTCCTGCTGCTGCCGTCACCTCTACCTCCCCCAGGGTTGGGGTCAAACTGTGCACTTCTCTTACCCAGATCAAGCAGTTTTCCCACTGTCCTGTTCAGTTGTCTTTGATGTTTGTGGGTTGAGAAGTCTGGTAATTGTCCCATCTCAGTGATTCAGGGTCCTAATGCCTGCTTTACCCTACTCCCAGTCTGGTAGGCCCTGGTGTAGTCCATGCTGGGTTGTGCTTCTCTCCCAGCAGGGTGTGATAGACCCTTCCCAGCGACCATCTAGGCCTTCTTGGGCTGCAGACTTGTTTTCCTCTGTTATTTCATGGGTTCTGTAGCTCTAGAATTTCTTCAAAGCCATTTTTACAGGCGTTTGGAGTGATTTGGGGGAGAGCTTAAGCAAGTCCCTGTTTTTCAGCCACCATCTTGGCTTCACCAGTCTTCCCCTTCCCTTCTTGTAGGGCAAGATAGATTTCTATACCCCATTATGTGAATATCTTATTTTCCAGTTGTATGTAAAAGCATTTTTTTAACATTTGTTTTTAGAATTTTGAGTTCCAAATTCTCTCCTTTCTTCCCTCCCCACCCACCCTCCTTGAGAAGACAAGCAATTCAAAATAGGTTATACATGTATTGTTATGCAAAACACTTCCATAGTAGTCATGTGAAAGACTAACTATATTTCCCTCCATCCTATCCTGTCCCCTTTAATTTTGTTTTTTCCTTTGACCCTGTCCCTTTTCAAAAGTGTTTGCTTTTGATTACCTCCTCCCCTAGTCTGTTCTCCCTTGTATCATCTCCCCCTCTTACCCCTTTCCTGCTACTCTCCTGTAAGGCAAGATATCCAATTGAGTGTGTATGTTATTCCCTCCCTAAGTCAAATTCGATGAGAGTGAGATTTCATTCATTCCCCCTCAACTAACTTGTCTTCACTTCCATTATAACACCTTTTTTTTTTTTCTGCTTTTCTTAAGTATTTTTTGGGTCTCCTTCGGCAAGTTGTTGACTTGTTTTTCATGATTTTCTTGCATCACTTTCATTTCTCTTCCTAATTTTTCCTCTACTTCTCTTACTCGCTTTTCCAAATCCTTTTTGAGCTCTTCCATGGCCTGAGACTAATTCATATTTTTCTTGGAGGCTTTGTTGACTTCTTCTGGCTGTATGTTTTGATCTTCTTTGTCACCAAAGTGAGATTTTATGGCCTAAGTCCTTTTATATTTCCAGCTCATTTTCCCAGCCAATTACTTGACCTTTGAGCTTTTTGTCAGAGTATGTGACTGCTTTCAGAGTGGAGAGTGCTTTGTCCCAAGCTTCAAGGGTTTTGTGTTGCTGTTTTCAGAGCTACTTCTATTCTAAGGTGGTATGATACTACTTGGAGCAAGCACTCCTTTCTGCCTTGTAACTACCAGGAGGACTCCCTCTTCACAGTCACCAGAAGCTCTGCCACACCAGCACTCCTTCTCCCCCAAGGAAAGCCAACCAGGACTGTGATCCAGGTCCAAGCAGGGCAATGTGAGAGAATGCTGCCTTAGCACCAGCAAAGAGATCCCTGCACTCCCACTTTGATCAGCTGCCTGATTCCCCTCAGTGTCTGTGGGCCTGGAGCTGGAAGCAGCCACCTCCACCACCCTGGGGTTGGGGCTAGACCATGCACTTCTTTCAGCCAGGTCCAACAATTTTCCCACTGACCTGCTAAGTTTTCTTTGGTGTTTGTGGGTTGAGAAGTCTGGGAACTGCCACAGCTGCCAGTGATTCAGTGCCCTTAGGCCTGCTCTACCCAGTCTACTTAGGTCTTTTCTGTCCTGGTGTGGCTGAAGCTGGGCTGCCCTCTGCTCCCAGTATGGTGCAATAGATCCTTATCAGTGACCATCCAGGCTGTCTTGGGCTGGAGACTTACTTCTCTGTCATTTTGTGGGTTCTGTAGCTCTAGAATTTGTTTAGAGTCATTTTTTACAGGTGTTTGGAGGGACTTGTGGGAGAGCTCAAGCTAGTCCCTGTTTTCAAGCCACCATGTTGGCTCTGCCCCTCTAGCTATTTTCATAATGTTTTCTTCTTCTGAATTTATGTCTTAGTCTTCCCTATTACTGCAGCAGCTTTATTATGGTCATATCATTTTTGTTGTTGTTTTTTCATTTTTCCAACCTATTTCTTAATTTTGAATTTTATGTTAAATTTGAGTTCTGCTCACTGGAAGTAAGAAGATACTGACTCAAGCTTCAGGCTTTTTCATGCTGCTATTTTTACAGCTAATTCTGGGGGTCTGCAAATTTTTGGTGCTTATAAAGGGGTGTGATCCTAGAAGAGTGTTGTCACTGCTCTCCTGGTCTTCACTTTCTTTACCAGGTAGGTCCCCTGGTCCCCTATACTCACAAGTGCTACTGTTCTCCAGAGTCCTTGCTTCCTTGTAACTATTCCCCAGTGCTCCTCTTCACCCTGGAACTGTGACCCCAAACTGCTTGTGTGTGATAGAGTTGCTAATCAATGCCTGCTATATCCAATGTCAGCAAAGGGTCCCCTGTAATCTCTTTCTGATCTGTTATTTGACCCCTTTATCATATATGGACCGAGAACTCCCAAAGTTGCTGCTGTTGCTCAGAATGCAGCTGCTACCAGTGCATGTGTGGGCTCTAAATAGGCTTCTGCTTTCTCCTGCCAAACTGCTAATTTTTCTTAGGCCAGAAAGATATCTTACTCTGACCTTTGTTGGCTCTGCCATTCCAAAATTTTATTTGAGGCATTATTTTAAAGTTGTTTTGAAGGGAGTGTTGAGAGAGTTCAGTTTCATCCCCTCCCCTGCCCAGTTCCAATGCTTTATAGCCTTTATTTTTTATGTTCTATGAGTCTTAACTCTATACTAACTCTGTCATTCCCTGGTCTACAAGCATATTTTTTTTCCCTCACAGGGCTAAGTTTCCTGCTTCCAGAATACCCTCCATGTCTTTAGAAGTTGGGAAATCAAAAATAAACCTTTAGTTTGAAATCTTTAGTGGGAGCCTTTAAACTACCAGTCAAAACTGTCCAGTTTCCTGTTTGTTTGTTGCCAGCACCTCATCCAATTTTTCTTATTTATTCTCTCTGGAAGATACTTCTTGAGCTCTTTCCTGCTGGAAGGCTCTCCAAATAGAAGTACCCAGACATGGTGCTTCAGTTGCTGGCTTTTGGAAGTCTTTTTCTCTCTTTCATGAGGGTGCTTAAGAATTTACCCTTAGACAGGGTGAAACTTCTTTTCTGGGCTCTTTATAGACCTATGAATCTGTATATGATGGTGGGTTTAGTAGCAAATCTAGGTGTCCTTTCTTTCATTCCTTCCGCTCTATTTTCTCTGGATATTTTGAGTTAAGGTTCCAGTTTACCTTGGACAGAATTACATATTCTTTCTTTGCTTAAGATAGGAGGAAGAACTGATCCATCTTCCTCTTAATTGTTGTTTTGAAACCGTCCCAAATCAATTCTCGAGGGATCTCAAATGAAGAGTGAAAATAGTAATGGGTGCTGAAAGCCTTGCTACTCTTGTGTTGTAGAAGCAAAACTGAATCGTCAAGTCTCCAACTTGGCCCCTCATTATTCCCCTTATTTTAAAAGGACTTACAAAAGATTCAGGCATTGGCTTAGTATGCTATTATTCCTTTGTCATCAAATTTCCTCATGCTTGTCCACGCTGGTGCCATTGAGTTGTTTGTCTATAATTTCTATGTGAATAAAAGTTACATTACCTTGGATTTTGAACTAAGATTGTATTGTATATACGTGCTGATATTCCCAAAATACCTGGACATAAATCCTAGGATAAATGATTTAGAGCTAGATGGCCATTAGAGTCCATCTGGACCAGGCACCTCTCTTCACAGCTGTGGAAATTGAAGCATTTTTCTTGGCAATTCTTGATATATTCAAATCTTCACTGTATCTTCCCCATATTACTATAATTTTTTCAAAGACTTAAAATAGAAATACTACCCTTCAATGGGTATTAGGAAGAGTAACTGAGCCTGATGCCAATGGTTCATTAATCTAATTACCATTAACAAATACATTGCTAAGGTCAATTTTTTGTTGGGCTCATATCTTGGCACTACCACTCACTACGTGAAAAACCACAAACAAATCCATTAATCTCTCTCTCAGTCTTGATTTCTTCACTTATAAAACAGAGATGTCCAATCTACTTTGTTCCATCTACTTCACAATGGGACTTAGAGGGTCGGATATGATGATAAATGTAAAGTGTTATGTAAATGCAGTTGTTATTAGGAGCTGGTGAAAGAACTTTAACATATATATACATATATAACTTACCTATATTATTGAATATAACTTATATATTTTATATTTAAGGTTTTTAAAATATTTTCCTCAGGACATACAGTGAGTTGTACTTGCACACTTAACATATAACAAAGTAATGATAGAATTAAAATTACAATGAAGTCTTTTGGGATGAGAGACAGGAGACTGTTTCTAAAGCCTATCTCTGTTATCAGTCAGGTGTGTTACCTTGGGGAAGTCACTTAATCTGTTTAGTCCTCAGTTTCTCTTTGTGGGTAATGCAGGGAATCTCTCAAGTCCCTTCTATGTCTGAGATTCTATGAATCTTTGTGTTGTACTCTATTATCTTCTGATTACTCACAGAATCATTTAGAGGCTTTTTTTCTTCTTTCTGAAATCCCTATAACTAGTCACCATTAATCAGGATGACCTATTAATTTAGTTTAAATATATGTTGCCTTGAAAGTAATATATTTGTGATGGGCTTTCCTGGGCATGCCCAGGTTGCCTAACAAAGTTTTCCTAGATACTCTACCATGTTGGTGGGTTTAGCTTTCTTTAATTAGCTGCCTACCCAAAAAGTCTGTGTCTAAAACTGGCCAGACATGGACAGTCACTCTCTTTCTTTTATTCTTTCCTCCTAGTCCACAGGGTAAAGACAACAGTTCATTCAGATCATGGGTGCCATGAACTGAATTGGTAAGAGCGTAAAGGACTTCCTGCCCCTTTTTTCATTCTTAACTCTTGCCTTTGAGGTTTCTGTTTCTGTTCTGTGTCATTTGTCCTCAGTTTTAGGTATGTGCAATGATCCACACTTGTTCTGCCACCCAGGAGTTGGAGCTATAGTGACCTTGGAGCCAGGATTCTAGGCAGGATATTGAAACCAGCCAGCCTGCCTACAAGGGAAACCTGGAGAAGCCAGAGTACCTGGGACTCGAGCCCAGACGAGGCTTTGGATTTGGAACTTAGGGTTATGTTATATAAGAATCAAGCCAAGCTATGAAACTAATCTCCTTCCCCTATTGCCCTTATGATTCATGGTGCCCATGTGTCGGAGAACTGTGACACTCAGCCTCTGGATGCAGCAGGAAAGGATACAGGAAACAGTATGACTGTCTCAGTCTGCCAGCTTTAAAGACACTGCTTTCAAACTAAGCAGCCAAACAAAGGAGGCTATGCCCACTCAGGTGTTAGGGGACCCAGGGAGCCTTCAGCTTAGGGGATTTCGTCATGCCCAGGCAAGCTCAATACATATATATTTAAAATCTGTTCATCTGGTAGCACAAAAGGCACAATCCAAGTTTTGCCTCATAATAAAAACATAGAGTGGAGCATATTTACCATTGAGGAAAATTAATGTCTTCCTATATCAAACTTTCATTCACAAGTGAATGAAGGAAAACCTTGTTAACAAGATTTGTTGATATATCCCATTTTGAAAAATGGGTTGAGATGGCTAGAAATTGTAGTGGGTCAGACACATGGCACACAGATGTAGCATTTCTTCTTTCTGGGAAAGGGTCTCAAGAAGTCTCATATCATGCCACATCTTCATCAGCAGTGAAACAGAGGGTCATATCATGCTTCTGAAATCTTGTTATTGAAAAGAAAATCTGAAAATGCCACAATGTCTTTAAATAGCAGAAAATCATTAAAAGGGGAGTAAATGTTAATTAACAGCAAGAGCTGAGGCATTCTACTGACAAACTTCATTGGTTTGGTTATTGGACAGACAAAACAGTACTGAATTATGCTTTTCACAGAAATATAGATACTATATCTATAATATCTATATACATATATGTATATATATAGATATTATATAATAATTATATATAATAATATATAATAAATATCCTAAAACTCAAAAATATTTCATCACAAGGATGAATTCAGAACATTTTTGTGGTACAAAGCACCATCCTAAGTGAATTCCAGCTTAAAGAACCAATTAGCTTCACCAAGACAGCCATGTCATTGGGCATGGTCCGTTATCACTGTAGTTATGGCTCTATTCTCCAAAGTATTTGTCATACTCTATCAAGAAAGAATTAGATACCACCCCTTGGGTTTAATGTATGTCCAGCTGGCTATATATGCATGACTCATTACTTATGTGGGCATGGCACTTTGTGTATGATTTTGGGGATCTCTAGACATAAAAACCAACCTAACATAAATAAATATTCCCAAGGGAAACTGGGACAGGGAACTTAAGAAATAGAAGATTATAAGAGAAGAGCCTAACCCCTCTAATTAGAGTGCAAACTCCCTGACTGAATCCAGTCAGAAATACCTAGAAAGGAAGCAAAAGAAGTGCCCTAGCCCCTTAGGCTCAGCAGAAGTTTTTGTGGTCCATGATAATGGCTGTTCTGAAGGGCCTAACAAAGAAGTTTCTCCCACTCTTCAATATGTATGCATGTGTGCAAGAATGAGAATTGGTTTCTTATCATTAGTGTAAATAGTCTTTTATCATTATTGTATAATTAAAATATTTTTGTCCTTGAAAAGTGAAAAGCTGAGATGGAACAATCATTATAGTTCTGCCAAGGGGAAGAAACATCCCTCAATCTGGAAAGAGGATCCTCCTGGAAAATCCAATAGAGAGCTAACATTTTGGGGGAAAAAAGGACACGATGACAATTTGATCATGGTGATTGGCAGGAGATTGTGAAATAGAGTTACAAGGAATTATAGCTATAAAACACTTATAAAACATTGTGGTCATATGGCCATTTGAGTGACATCACTTAGATTCTTATTAAAGTAGTTCTATGACTTCATTGAAACAGATACTCCTTTCTCCAGTAGATCACAACCTCATCTCACCTTCTTATTCTGGATATTTCTTTTAAAAATAAATCCCCCTTTCTCTTCCCAGAGAACAATTCTTCATCAGACAAGAAAAATAAAAATAAAAAAAAACCCCTCAAAATAAAACAGATGCTCATTCATAGGGGAATGGCTAAACAAATTGTGATACACGAAGGTAATAGAATGTTATTGTGCTTTAAAAAATGATGAATTCAGAGAAACACGAACAAACTTATGTGAACTATTGGAAGGTGAAGAAAGCAGATGCAGGAAAACAACACATAAAATCACACTAATGTAAGCTGAATAAGTAGCCACGAAACTATTGCAACAGAATGGCTGCTCCTTCTGCTCCTTTGCAGAGGCTGAGGTTCATGGATATGCAACACTGCCTATAATGTCATTTTCTTTTAAATGTGATTGCTTTTGCTGATTTTTTCTCTTTTTAGTTTTTGAAAAATTCTTTGTTATAAGGGTTGATCCTAAATGGAATCAGTTCATAAAAATGGGGTTGAATGCAAGATGCCAAGTTTAGGTCATTTTATTGAATTCATTCTACGTCATTCTCTTATCCTCTCCAAGATCTGGTGGCATTACTATTTTTTTTGCCATTTTAAAGTTGAATTTATTTGTATCAGATGAAATGTGTAAATATTCTTATACATGTAAAATATATATCTATACATACCCATATGTACATATACACACGTGTATATATATTTAGTAATGCTTTTATCAGCTTTTCTGATGGTTCATTTCTCTTTCTTTCAGGTTTCTTTTGGGACTCTTCTGAAATCTTCCTATCCATTAAACCTTACTTATCTGTTCTTCTATAAGTGCATTTTTATGAGAGCTACAGCTTATATGATATTTCAATTTTTTTTCAAATTTGAAATTTTCAAATTTCAAATATTATTTCAAGTTCAAATTCAAATAATATTATTCAAAGTTTATTAGATACAGAAGTTACCCTAAGTTCCTTAATGATTCCTAAAGAGCATCTAGTCCAACCACCGTATTTTACAGAGGAAGTCCAACAAAATTAAATGGTCTGCCAAAGGTCAGATAGGGAGTTTTCATGGGACCAAATAAAAGAATAACCAATGGTGTTCTGTTTCTAGTTTCTGAGATTTTACAAATAGTGAGTCAATCAGTCAGCAAACACTTATTCAGCACTTATTATCTACATACCAGGCACTGTTAAGCCCTGGGCATGAAAATAAAGGCAAAAATCATTCCTCTCATCAAGTACCTCAAATTTTTAGAGAGGAGGCAACATGGAAGCAATCATGTATATAAAAGACATGTACGGGATAGATGGAAGGTAAATCTCAGGGAGGGCAGTAGCATTAAGGGGGATCTACAAAGCCTTCTTGCAGAAGATGGAACTTTAGCTGAGACTTGAAGGAATCCAGGGAAACCAGGATGAAAAGATGAGGCAAGTATTGGGTAGGGTAGGGGTGTGGAGCAAGTGGCAAATCACAAAGATGGAACATGTGTGAGGAACAGTGAGGAGGCCTGTGTCCCTGGATCACAGGGTATATGGAGGTGAGTAAAGTGTCAGAAGACTGGAAAGCTTCAGTTTGGTTAGCACAATTTGAACTTTTAGAAGCTAATAATAATATTGGTAATATGGCTCACTTCCAGTGTCATCAACAACAAACACCCAAGTGTGTGTACTTCTGCTTTGTAAGCATTCAACAGAAAGAACTAAATAGAACTGATCTTTCCATATTAGGAGTTTACAATTCCAGGTAACAATACTTTTGATGAGCCACATAAAACTCATGCTGCGCAGTAGCAGTTCATGGCTAAAAAATCTATCACCGACTGATAATGAGTATCTCCAGGCTTAGCTAGGCTGCTTTTAGACACCATATGGGATAATACTGGAAGTAATCCCAGCTTTGAAGGATCTATTAGAGCTGACATTTCATTAACATATATTTTGAGATCCCTAGGTCACCTTCTAATATATAGCGGCATATAAGGTATTATGTTAATGATGCATTACATTACAGCGTATACTTTGAGTTGAAAAAAGGCCTATGAAATAATCTAATCCAATTTACCACATAGTCCACAGACCTCCTTGACAACACCCTTAACAAGAGGTCATCCAGATGTGTTCTAAATTCAATTCAATAGAAGAACGTCTCTATGGATCAAATGTGCTTCCAAAATCTCAAATCCACATGGAAATCCTTATTCTCCTGGATACAGACTTTATTATTTCCATGTTAGTTCAGAGAATAAATTCCAGGTCGTGATAAAGATTGCCATAGGTATAATATATATGAAAGGAATGCTCACTTTTTGCTTATTGTTTACCAGTAATGGGCTTGCTAACTTGACAGTGATATAAGTCATGAATTTGAGGTTTAATAACGGAGCAATCCAAATGGGTTGTGTGCATTACTGTCATTCAGAGGATGCTTACAGCAGCTCATAACAGTGGGGAAGGTTTTTTTTTTAATATCTGTAGAATCAAATGAAAACCATGCAGATTCATTTTCGACTCATGATGGCATCACCTTCTTGATGTCATGGTCCTTTTCAAGAACAAAGGACAAATAGCAGCAAGCAATCACCTTCACCTCCACCTTTATGGTTTCAAGATTTGGCTCATATATCCACTTCTGCAGGGTCCGTTTCTTGATTTCCTCAACTGCTAATTGTTGAGTTCTTAGAATGGGAGCTTGTTTGAGGCCAGGCCTACATTTTTGCCTTTCTTTGTATGCCCAGTACTTAGCACAGAGCCTGAGTCCTTAATAAATGCTAAATGGCTGATTAATTGACATTCTAATGGAGGAGATAAAATATGAAAAAAATCTGTACATAGAAGATAAATACAGAGAAAATTGAAAGTAGCCTTCAAGAGCAAAGTACTACCAGATGAGGAAACTGAGGTCTAGAGCACTGTCTCTAAACTCTGAAACATGCACTTAAGCTCATGGGCCACAGCTTTATAATCAGTGCCTTAGTTGCAGTTGTCTTTAAAAGGGACTCTTATCACAATCAATCAATAAATAAACATTTATTAAGCCCCTATTTTGTTCCAGGCATGGTGCTAAATGCTAGGGATACAAAAAGAGGCAAAACACAGTCCTTGCCCTCAAGGAGCTCATGATTGAATGGGGGAAACATGCAAACAAATATATCCAAAGATACGTACATGATAAATAGGAAATAAAAGAGGGAAGACACTAGCATTAAGAGGGCTAAGGACCTCAGTGCAAAATGTCTTTATATAGAAGGCAATGAGGAGCTATTTTAAGTTTTTAGATAGAAGACTGACAAGGATCAAAGGGATGCAACAAGTTCCATATGTTTACCATCCTTGGTTTATTATGGCACTTTAATTTATGATAAAACTACCTCCTTTGAGCCTTAAAGAGTATACCTTGGTTGTGGATAGAGCACTGGGCTTAGAATCAGGAAGACTCATCTTCATGAGTTCAAATCTAGCCTCAGACACTTACTAGCTGTGTGACCCTGGCCAAGTCACTTAACCCTGTTTACCTTAGTTTCCTTATCTATAAAATGAGCTGGAGAAGGAAATGGCAAACCACTGTAGTATCTTTGTCAAGAAAACCCCAAACTGGGTCATGAAGAGTTGGACATGACTGAAAATGACTGAACACCAACAAATGAGTTCATGGAAATATCCAAGTTTACCCTTTCACATTTTTCATAAATTAATAAACTTTAATGATATCAGAGATACTTAGAGATCACATAGTTCAAACTTCCTCCCTAAAATCTCTTCTACAATAATAGCTCCATTTATATAGGGCTTTATAATTTACAAATCACTTTACATCTCTTATCTCATTTGATTCTGACAGCAACTTGCGAGTTTGGATGCTCCATTCTGCTTATTTTACAGATGAGGAAACTGAAGCAGAGATTAAGTGACTTGTCCAAGGTCACAGAACTAGTGAGACAGGTCTGTGACAGTCTGAGACAGGTTTCAAACTCAGGTTTTCCTAATTCTAAGTTCCAGGCTTTATTTACTATGTCAACTAATTACAATATCTCTGACAAGTAATCATCTTGAACTTGAATCAGATTTGAACATTGTCTTGCAATTCAGTAAACATTTATTAAGCACCACATGCCTGGACTTCTTGCCCTGAAGAGCTTATAATCTTATGGAATAAGAAAACACACAAAAGGAAGTGGAAAAGGAGAGAAGGTACATGGATACACGATGATGGTGAAGTCAAATCCAAGGAGTGCAACTGGTAGGAAATGAAGAACTGCTGGGCTTGTGAGCCCTCTTTCAATGAAAGCTTTAGATTTTTCTGTTCTGCTTCTGAACCCTCCAGTCGGAGGGCCAGAAGCTACCAAAGTTGATGCAATTTCTAGGATGATGAGTTTCTTTTTAATGATGATGGGTAGAGTTGGATCCAATGGATATAGTCAGTGGGAAATGAGAGACTTGCCAGATTGGAATACTAATTCTTTTTGGTCTGTATGCATATGATGCTTAAAATTGTTATTCTTTAACGGTCCTCTCTTCTACTTTGGTAATGTCCTTGAGATGCAGTGATCTGCGCTGTGTAGAATATTACAGTTGCAGATGAGCCAGAATTTAGTACAATGAAAAGATAATACGAGATACTTTGTACAACATCATTGCTGATGATAGCCAGCAGGTGTTAAATGATGTAAATGTGTATGTGTGTCAAACCTATTGTTCAAGACCTCCCATACTCTGGATTCATGCTCATGAGAATTGAATCCAATCTTGGGGGCTTCTCTTAAGACAGTCATTTAAAAAAATAAATTTTGACTAATAGGCCAAATTCTGCTTTACACCAGAACTTATTCTGGGGAATCTCCAAATGTATTCCCATCTAGGATTCCCTGGGGGGATGGGGAGTAATATTCTATGTAAGCACTCAAGGTATCAAGCAGAAAACAATTTTTATTTCTTTTACTAGAGAGTGTAGAAGATGTAAAAAGCTCATAAGAACTCATAAATAGACACAGAAAACACATGAACCATAACAGTTTAATAGCTCCCTTCTGAAGGAAGCTCAACTTGGGGCTACCAATAAGGTAATCCCTTGACATTCTACTGAAGTTCATCTCTCCTACGGGGTCCTATACTGTATGTCTCAGACTTGTAATGACATCCTGTGCTTTAGACTTCACACATTAAACACTCTTCAGAGCTGCTAGGCAGGTAGCTCCATTCCAATTAGACCTTCACCGACTGAAAATTCATTGTAATAATGGGGTAAAGCATGATTTAAACCCATGGCTATCTCTCCAGCTGAGGGGCTGTGACAGCAATCTTCTACAATCTCCCAAGAGGCATGCTTTTCCAGATGTCACTTAATGTCTCTAGAAGGTCAGATGGCTTAAACTCTTAAATTTGGAGTTACTTTTGAAGCAATGTCTAAGGTTGGACCTTCCAAAGAAATCTTTCTCCTCTCAAAGATGGCATTTGATATCACACGCTCTAGGAACTAAAAATCCTCTTCTAGGCAGCTAGATGACACAGTACACTGTTAGGCCTGGAGTCAGGAAGACCTGGAGTCAAATCCTACCTCAAAAACTTACCAGCCATGTGACCTTGGGCAAGTCACTTAACAGCTTTTTGCCTCAGTTTCTTCAGTCATAAAATGAGGATAATATCACCTACCTCCCAAGGGTGTTGTGAGGAACAATGCAACTTAGTGCCTGGCACATAGAAAACACTGTATAAATGATATTATTCACAGGAAGTTGAGGTTTCGGAACATTGTTCACGAGTTACCCTCTTGGGTCATGTGAGCACTGTGCATGTTTGTTTTTACCATGTGCTTCTGTAGGTATCTAATATTATGATGACCACTGAAAATGCTGCTGTCTCCTGCACCAAGACACTGTCATCCCTGTGGCTGAGGCGAGAATGGTTAATGGTATGTCCTTGGGAAGAAGGAACTCTTTTTTGGGGGGACCATATGGGCTTAAGTATTTGTAGTTAGTCTTATGATTCTGTTCCCAAGGAACCAAAAGCTGCTTCTTTCAGAGGCAAAAGAAGGAAAAGTCCCCACTCCCACCCAAAATATACTGCAGACCCTAAGGATCTTCCCCTTCCAGAATGATTTTTTTTGAGTAGGTAAAAGAGGACATTTTTTTTTTGCCTCATTGCTTACCTAGCGTTAATCACTGAGACCTGGGAAAGACCTTAACTTAAAAAGGCCAAGTTCTTC
>JAQQSZ010004313.1:0-14190 GCA_028646595.1 Phalanger gymnotis | reverse complement strand
TGTACGCCATCTTGGAGTGGGGGGGTGGAGGAAATGGGGAGAAAATTTGTAATTCAAACACCTGTGAAAATCAATGCCGAAAACCAAACATATTAAAAATAAATTAAAAAAAAAAAGAAAAGCATTATTCCGTGCCCAAATCTAGCTTCCAGAATTTGGTGCTTCCAGCCTAGAGTACAAGATGATAAAAGCAAATCAATAATATAAATTCACTAGGTTACATTTTTCTTTCCTCTTTGAGGATATTATCTTCTTAATCATGAATCTATATTATAGCAATTTCTTTTTTATTTTAAGAAATATTTCCTCATTTTCAGAAAAAGCCAAGTGACCGCTTTTTCCTCCCAAGACATGGTGTCTGTGTTCCACAACCTCTCTCAAGTCACCCCCTCACATACACCCGAATCTACTGAGATACAAAACAGTCATTAAATTCTTTCACAATACCACATTGGTGAATTGAGTGAGTTGTGCTGTTACACAGCATTTTACGTGCATAATCTCACTTGATCCTCATAATTCAATTTGACAGGTATTTATTAAGCTGCTCCTATGTGTAGTGTGATAAAGTAGATAGAATCAGCATGGTTCAGCAAGACTCACTTCAAATCTGACCTCTGATACAATTAGTAGTTCTATGACACTGGACAAGTCACTTGACTTCTCTAAAATTTAGGTTTTTCATTGGTAAAATGAGAATAAGTAGTAACTACTTGACAGGTTTTCTTGAGGAACAAATGAAATACTGTATATAAAGTACTTTTTCCCAATTTTAAAAGACTATATAAGTATTGTTGTTATTATTATGACTGTGTGCAAGGCATGATGGTACCATATTCCTGTGAGGAAGTAAGTGCAAGCATTATAAAGATAAAGAAAAAGCTTGGAAAGGTTTAAATGATTTGTTCAAAGTCATTCAATAGATCCAACATTCAAATTCAAGTCATATGACTCTGTGACAATTTCTTTCTACTGTCTTTTATACCTGTCATTTCAGGGGTTAAATATTCAGTATGCCTAATTGGAACCTATTCATTTTTATTGTAGAAACAAGGAAAAAAACAATGTTTTTAGGAAATATTAATTTGATATATTTTCCTCTTGTTTCCCTAAAAAGTGTTTTTGTCTTGTTTTGTTTTTTAAACGAAATGAGATGGCATTTGTTGTCTCATTGTTTCTTTTCATTAATGCACCTATTCAATAAATAATTACTGAGTGCTTAAGGCCCTGGCTAGCGGAATAACTAGGATGGGGTGATGAGGGATTTGTCCAAAATTCCTTAAATTTGTAGAATACTGATGTGTTCAATAGGCAGAAATAACTGCCTCTAGCACTGAGATGTGTTTTCATCTATGACTTTTTTTAGATACCCAGAACTTAGTTAGCATAATGTCTTGACAATGGTGGATGCTTGATATGAAAAAGTATGACAAAGTAGAAAGAGAATTAAATGAGGCATGCTACTATTCAAGACTGGTCCAAGAGTCAGAAAGCCTTGAATATAAATCTTTTCTCTGATACTATCTTGAAAATCCTATTACTGACTTCTTTATTTTCAAACATTTTCTTTTTTCCCAGATTTTTTTCAAACTGGGAAGAGAAGAAAAAAAGATCTGTTTTACTTGGAAGTCTTCAAAACTGCTCTAACCTTTCTGTAAATACTAAATGTGCATGATACTTGTCAAAGCACAGGTGAGTTTAGCATTGTGCCATTCTCATAATTGGTCCTGTAAATAGACAAAAGTACTTCAGCAATACCCCTCTAAATGTTGGCCACAGTCAGAGGCTTCTATAAATGGGGCTGTAGATTTCAAAACCACTACGTTTTCCCAAATACTTTTGTCTGGTACGATTGAGGCCATATCTGCTGGATATCTTTTGTTTCATTTCAGGACCTATTTTAAGTGCCCATGAATGTCACGCTGGGCCTTTTTGTTTAATGTAATTAGAACCATAACTTGCAATTTTGGTACCCAGGGCAAATAGCATGAATACTGACCATGGAAAGTATCATTAAACCTCCCTAAAAATAACTTTTTAATTCATGATATGAATATTAGACACACATAGTCGAGTGTATATAATATCTCATTGCTTCTAAAAGTCATTCCAATTGTGTAGATTAAATCCATCTATATCTGTTCATCCTATGATTTCTCTCCATGTATTCTCATAAGTTCACCATAGCAGGTTGAATCCCAATGCTAGAGGCCTTCCTTGTTTCCTTCTAACATGAGAAGGGTAACAACATAGTACTCTAGCTGTCTGTTTTCCCTCGTTCTCCTTGTTTTCCTTGGATGAATATAACATTCAAAAATAATTAGTTGATTTTTGGAGCAAAGGAAAATTATTTTCTATACTGGCTGACATATCACTAAATAATTTTGGTGATTAAATTTTTGTGTCTGTTAAATTTTTCTACAGTGGGACAAGGCTTAACTGCACTACTTTAGTTATGGCTCTGAAGATGAAACACACACACATACACACACAGACACACTGCTATTTTTCTTTTCTTTTTTTTTAAATATCAATGTGGTTATTTATTCTACTTTTTAAAAAATTATATAATGTATTTATTTTCAGTTTTCAACGTTCACTTCCACAAGATTTTGAATTCCAAATTGTCTCCTCAACTCTCCCCTCCCCTTACCCCAGGAGAGCATGCACCCCAACCACCCCTTTCTCCAATTTGCCTTCCCTTCAATCCCACCCTCTTCTCCCATCACCTTTCCTTCTAATTTCCTGTAGGGCAAGACAGATTTCTATACCCCATTGCCTGTACATCTTATTTCTCTGTGGTACACAAAAACAATTTTTTAACATTCATTTTTTTAGGGCTTTGAGTTCCACATTCTCTCCCTTCCTCCCTCCCTACTCACCCTCATTGAGAAAGCAAGCAATTTGATACAGGTCATACATGTGTAGCCATGTAAAACACTTCCATAATAGTCATGTTGGGAAAGACTAACCGCATTTCCCTCTATCTTGTCCTTCCCTCCATTTATTCCATTCTCTTCCTTGACCTGTCCTCCCAGAAAAGTGTTTGCCTCTGATTACCCCTTCCTTTAATCTATTATAGCCTCCCCTCTTATCCACTTCTCCTATGCTTTCCTGCAAGGTAAGATAGATTTACATACCCAATTTAGTGTGTGTTATTCCCTCCTGAAGCCAAATCCCATGAGAGTAAGGCTTACTTATTCCCTCTCACCAGCTCTATTCAGCTCTATTGTAAAAGCTCTTTCTTGCCTCTTTTATGTGAGATAATTTACTTCACTCTACCTCTTCCTTTCTCTTTCTCCCAGTATATTCCTCTCAACACTTAATATAATTTTTTAGGTATTGTCCCTTCATATTCAGCCCACCCTGCATCCTCTGTGTGTACATATGTGTGTGTATATATATTTATATATATGTATATATACATATATACATGCATACATATACACACACGTGTATATACACACACATACACACGTGTGTATCATATATGTATATATACAAATACATAACACATGTGTGTATTTATGTATGTGTGTTATATTTATGTGTGTATATACATACATAAATACACACACATACATAAATGAATATATACATGCATATTATATCTATCTATTCATCTATATATGTGCACATATATATACATATATATATACATACACACACACACACACACACACACACACACACACCCATAATTCCCTCTAACTACCCTAATACTGAGAAAGGTCTCATAGGTTACAAATATTATCTTTCCATGTAGGATTGTAAAACAGTTCAACTTTAATAAGTCCCTTACGATTTCTCTTTCCTGTTTACCTTTTCATGTTTCTCTTGATTCTTATATTCACTAGAATGCAGGATACTACTTAGAGGTAAAGCGTTGAAAGTAATTTCCTTGATACAATGTTACCTAGCATTATATTATAATAAATATGGCATTTTTTCTCCTTTCCTGGAGAATCTTGGTATACTCCTTAACTCATCTACTATGTAGTTGTATTTAAATATACAGTCCTAACAAATCAATTATTATGATTTCACAATACCAAATGTCTCTTTAAAGTATTTCTGTCAATTAAACCAGTGCTTCTTTAACTGGGGATGGCAACCCCATACGAGATCGCAAAAAATTTGGCAACGGAAAAAAGTTTTCTGAACAAGCAACAGCCAAAAACCACCATGAATTCGATGTGTTTCTGGCAGCGCTTGCCCTTGGTGCATTGCAACTTCTCTGCAGCCTTGGTTCTGAACACAGAGCATGCACACTTTGCACTGAGCATGCACTCAGGCAATGCAACATCAGTGAACTGCGGAACAAGAAAAGGGGTCAGGAGTGGAAAAAGTTCAAGGAGCCCTGAATTAATCAATCTTCTATTGATACTGTCAACAAGGCAAAATAGTCAAAAACTAAATAATAAGCAATACTGAAAATTGGATCATGATATCTAGAACATAAGATTCTCATGATAAAACTAATGGATTTAGGGCAGAATACCTGGAATCTATGCTCTGTTCTGCTACTGTGTGACCATGTCTCACTTTTTCTCTCTTAGCGGTTCTCAAACTTTTTTATCACAGGGCCTCTTTACACTCTTTTGGGGGTGGGGGAGACTTCTTTCAACAAGTGACTGGTGAATTTTTTTATTCTTTTTAAATTTATTTCATTTATTTATTTATTTTATTTCATTAAAAGCTTCCCAATTACATGCAAAAAATTTTAGCATTTTTTTTTAAAATTTTGGGTTCCAATTTCTCTTCCACCTTTCCTCCACCCCTTGAGAAGGAAAGCAATATGTTATCAATCATGTGTGAAATTTTGCAAAACATGTCCATATTATCCATGTTACAAAAGAAAACAAACAAAATAGCAAGAAATATGAAGAAGATTTAAAAATGGTATTCAACTTGTACTCAGAATTCATCAGTTCTCTGTCTGGAAGTGGATAGCATTTTTCATCATGGGTACTTTGGAACTGTCATAGATCACTGTCTTCATCAGAGGACCTAAGTCACAATTGATCATCCTTACATTATTGCTGTTATTTTGTACAAAATTCTCCTGGTTCTGCTCACTTCGGTTTACATCAATTCTTCTCAGGTTTTTCTGAAATCACCCTGCTTGTCATTTCTTACAGTATTATAGTACTCCATTAAAATCCTATACAACTTATTTAGGCATTCATTAATTAATGAGCAACGCTTCAATTTTTAATTTTTTTGCCAATACAAAAAAGACTGCTATAAATATTTTTGGTATGAATAGGTCCTTTTCCCTTTTCTTTGATCTCTTTGGGATACAGACTTCTTAATGGTATTGCTGAGTCAAAAGGTCTGCAAAGTTTTATAGTCCTTTGGGCACAGTTACAAATTATTCCCCAAAATGGTTGGACCAGTTTACAACTTCACAAACAGTTTATTAGTATATCTGTTTTCCCACATCCCCTCCAACATTTATCATTTTCCTGTTCTGTCATGTTAGCCAATCTGATATGTGTGAAGTGGTAAAACAAGTGAATTGTTTTAATTTGCATTTCTCTAATCAATAGTGATTCAGATTTTTTTTTTTGGTGACTGTTGATGATAGCTTTGATTTCTTCTAAAAACTGTTCATATCCTTTGAACATTTATCAATTGGAAAATGGCTTGCATTTTTTATATATTTGACTGAATTCTCTAAATATTTGAGAAATGAGGCCTTTATCAGAAGAACTTGCTGTAGTTTTCCTTCTGTTTCTTATTTTCTTTTTGTTCTGGATGCATTAATTTTGTTTATGCAAAAACCATTTAATTTCATATAATCCAAATGAAAAATTTTACTTCTCACGATCCTTGCTATTTCTGATTGTAACTGGTTAATTTTTTTTCAATTTCTACTTTGCCCTCCGGTTCTAAGATATCTGGGCATTTTTAAAAATATTCTCTTGAAATGAGATGTATAGACTCTTTGCTCTGTTTTCCAGGTCAATTGTTTTCTTCTAAAATATTTCATACTTTCTTTTTTTCACTTTGACTCTGTTTTATTGTTTTTTGAAGTCCCACAAATGTAATTATCTTTCCATAGATCAAATCTAATTTTTAAAGATGATTTTCTTCAGTGAAGTTCTCTGACTTGTTTTTACCATTTGGCCAATTCTGATTTTTAAGGAACTGTTTTCTTCAGTGTTTATGTTGTGTCTCTTCTGCCAAACTGTTGATTCTCTTTTCATAATTGTCTTGCATTGTTCTCATTTATTTTCCCAATTTTCCCTCTACCATTCTTGTTTTTTTTTAATTGCTCTTTTCCCTCACTTTAGCTCTTCTAGGAATTCTTAGTGGATTTGTATTCAAACTCCATTTCTTTTTGAAGCTTTTCCTGAAGGTATTTTCAAGGCATTGTCTTCTTTTTAAGTTTGTATTTTGAGTTTCCCTGTCACTGTAGGAGATTTTTATGGTCAGGTTCTTTTTGTTGTTGTTTGCTCGTTTCCCCAGTCAATTTCTTGACTTTCAACTTGATGTAAGAGTTAGAATTTACTTACATCTGGGAGTCTGGGGGTGACTGGCCTCAGCTTCAGTCTTTTATATTCTGTTGCTTTCACAGTTAGGGCTAGGGACCTGTAAGATAATTTGGGGAGAAGTCTAGACCTCTTGGTTTACACTCTGGTCCTCACCCAGGCCCTTGATTCCTTGTAACCACAATTATTCCACTCCACCCTAGCACTGTGACCCAGAATTGGATAATGGGCAACAGAGCTACCAACAGAGGTACATTCCCAACCAGTTTCCACCCCAGAATCTTCAGACCTCTCTTTCTTTCTTCCTAAGCTTCCCTAAGTTGAAAAAAATGATTCACTGTGATTTTTCCTGACTTTTTCGCTCAAATCAGTTACAGTTTTTTTGTTAAATCATTATAAAGGAATGTGTTGGGAGAGTTCAATAAAAATGTTGGTTTTACCCTACCATATTGGCTCTACCCCCACACTAATACACTCTTAAAAATTATCGAGGACCTCCTACCCCAAAGAATTTGTGTGGATTACAATTACAAACACTTACCATATTAGAGCTTGAAATCTTTTAGTATTATTGTGAAGAGAGCTTTGATCTTTTTGCTGTTCAGTCATTTCAGTCATGTCCAACTCTTCATGATCCCATTTGGGGCTTTCTTGGCAAAGATACTGGAGTGGTTTTCCATTTCCTTCTCCAGCTCATTTTACAACTGAGGAAAATGAGGCAAGCAGTAACTTGGCCAGGTTCACACAACTAGTATCTGAGGCCAAATCTGATCTCAAGAAGGTGAGTCATCCTGACTTAAGGCCCAACACTCTATCCACTGTGATATCTAACTTCATACACCACCCTGTACACCTCTTAAAAGGGTCTCTCAGATGTCCAGAGGTCCTCAGTCCACACAGAAAAATCACTGACTTGTCTGAGGTTTTATTCCTTATCTGAAAAAAGGAGTGAACTCATGGCATAAAGATTCCCTCTCAAATTCATAATCTATAAAAAAATGACTAATTTTTAAAAAGAGCAAGTAATTTCCTAGCTGAAGTGCTGGTCTTTGTGATGACTGGTAGTCTATGTAGTAGATTCAGTCATGATGCTAACAATTGAATTCAGCTAAGAAATTTAACTCCAATCTCAACCAGCATGCTCTTGTTCCAAATTGGTATATTCATTTTAACACATCTTGTGATTGCCAGTTCTTTGACTCCAATCGTTCTTCCTTCTGTGTTGCTATTTGGTACTGCTATTTGAATAAATAAATTTACCACTTCTTTCTATTTCCCTATTCTTGAAATAGAAAACTTGAACCCAACTGCTAAGCAAAATCATGTTAAAGGAGTCATTCATACCCTAGCATTCAAATATTTTGGAAAATAAAATTGCCTGCAATGTCAGTGTCAATTATATAGTATTGCTGTGCCAATACATCCTGCTGTCATGGCCATTTACTCAGAATTGGGCTTGTTTTATATTTTCATGTTCAAGGTAACCTTAGGAAGAATCCAGGCAAAACAAGATTCCCCTACTAAGTACTGCTTCAAGTTCTTGGCCACAGGATTGTTCTTTTAAACTGCTCTTTATAATTCAATTTAACTTTCTTTCAACTCTTTATTATTTATTAAATATTTATTATTTATTATTTTTAAATAAATAAATATTTATTTATTATTTTAGATACCTTCAGGAAGAAGTGAAATGGTCTTCTTACCAGATGATTGAAATGGCTCTTCCATCTCCTAGGTAAATTTATAAAACATACATTGCCTTTAAAGAATAAATATATCCAACATTGAAAGATAGATAGATAGGAAGACAGGTAGAGAGATAGATACTTTATTTTTATCTGATTTATGAAACACTATATTTGTTTTATGTTTGCTGTAGATTGCAAATCATAAAGAAAGGGCTTGCCTTTTTAATGATACTTATGACAATGATATAATCTCCTAAAGAAAGGATGATTGAACCTATGTGAAGCATCATATAACAGACTGCAAGTAAAGAGCACAGAAGTTCCTAGCATTTAGGTTTCAATTTTTCTAAATTCTTTTTTGATTTTCAGAATTTCTATTTCAGGGTTTAATTAGGGTCTGTTACTTTGTTCATTTCTACTATATTTTGTCACTATTGTCATTACTTTTGATGTAATTATGTAATCTTTTAAGATTTTTCTTAGGCTCATTTTAAACTTAGGATTACACTATTTAGTCTCCAAACAATTTTATTCCTTTCTCCATTGGTCATTTATTTATTATAATTTTACTGTATTGTGGTTGGTAAAACATGTTCAATATTTTTGCCTTTCTTCATTTGTCTGTGAGGTTTTTATGTCCTAATACACGGCACATTTTTGTAGATGTGCCATGAAGAACTGAGAAATATGAATATTCCTTGTTATTCTTTCACAAATGGTGTATCACATCTAAATTTTCTAAAATTCTTTTCAAATTCTTTCTGGCTGTTGTCGTTGTTTTGGATTTAGTTTTGGGTTGGGTTAGGTTTGATTATATGATAATTTCTGCTGAGAAGTTGACTGGTCTCAAAGACCCTGAGATTAGTAATTCTTCCCAGCTTGGGAAAAAAGAAAACAAAGGGGAGATCAGACCTTATTTTAAGAGGTCAGAGGTTTTCACATATTGCATGTAGTAGGAGTTTTAGGAGGAATTTTCCAGTAAAACAAGGAAAAGAGAAGGGAGACACAGTACTTGTTCACCAACAACTAGTGGGACTAGTGGGGACATGTCTGTCTCATCTGTAGTTTCCTTTTTCAAAACCATGAGAGATGACTTCTAAAAGGAAAAGTAGAGAGGTTTTGTTTGTTTGCTTTTAACCACAGGCATTCATTCCAGTAGCAAAAATATTGGGAGGAAACAAACAGCCTTGAGGACTGGATAACACCAATCATACACCTGCCTTAATTGTGCTTAATTGTGGTTTTTGCTTTATTCTCTCAAAGAACATCCTAGTATGCACTTCATACCCCAGTTCAGTTCCCCCAAACATTTGGCTATATGCATACTCTCCTAGAAGACTACTCCTTCTGGTATAATTAGACCTTTTTCTATCTTCCTATTCTAACCCTGACTAGAAAAAAATCATTATCTCTTCTGCCATTTTCTGATCATTACTTGGTTTTCCAAATCTTTGTTAATGAAGGTGTTGGGAAGAGTGGAGAGCTGGACACTGCTACTTCCTCTTTTTCCTCCATCTTTGTGGATCAGCAATATTGAAGTTCAAAAAAGGGTATAGTTTGTGAGGAAATATAACTTTAGCTTTCAAAATGTTGAATTTAGCTTGAGATATCCAATAGACAGTATGAAATATGAGACTGGAAGTCAGGAGAGAAGTTAAGGATGGGTAAGTAGATTTGAGAATCATCAGCTTATGATAATTGAATCCATGGTGGACAATGAGTTTAAAAAGTGAGATAATATAGAGAGATAAAAAAGAGTGTCCATGAAGTGTTAAGCTGAAATCTTTAGTGTTTGTGCATGTTATTTAGGATCCTCTTCAGTGTGTCAGGACTTGATGTAATCAATATAACATCTGAAAAGAGAAATATCTAGAGGACTTCACCACCTATAAGAAATCTCCCTTCCACTTGAACTGACTGCAGTACATTTTCCATGATCACAGCAAACATCTTTGAATATATGTATATATATTCATATATTCATATATACATATACATATATATATGTATATGTATATGTGTGTATATATATATATATATATACACATATGCTTGATTTACCCTTCATTGATTTTAGTGGTCAGAAGATCAAGGAAGAAAGTTATTACTGTTATTTCATTTGTGAAGGAATATTATGATCTCAATATATAATGATAACAGCTCTGTTGGAGAAAAGTCTTACTGTTTTCATTTTTCTCTACTAAATCATTTAGGTTTCTTTTTATAGTCAATGAAAACTGTATGGAGTTGGCTCCTATGTTTGCTGCTATTTTAGTGAATTATGTGACTATAAAGTTATGTCCTACTATAAAAATAACATTTTAAAAAATTTTGTATTATTTTCCCATATTTTCACTAAGGATATATTTGATATAAGAGCAGATCATTTTTGTGAAGACTTTTAGTTTGTTATTATTATTTTTCATTCAGCTTTATGTTCATGAAGTTTGTTTTTTCTTTTAAGAGGAGAAAATAAGTTAGTGGATCATTGTCAACTGCATTCTTCTTTATTGCCCCTTTTCTTTGGTAATAACATCCATGATTTTTTTCTATCATTTAATATCTTTTATTCTTTAAAATATTTTGAGAATTAATTCATCAGTAGCCTCAAAATTTCATTACTTGCATCATCAGATTATTTTGGGTTTTCTGGATCTGATATCGCTATCTTTTTTTCTTTGTTTTCTTTATTGCCAGTTCAATTTCTGTGAAAAGCACTAGGGAGACTGACTGTAATGTTAGAATTCATGTGTAATGGTTCAATTTTCATTGATGGAAAAAAGATTTGTGCAAATATTGGCATTTAAATTTTTTTTAACTGTATGTTACATCCCTTCAGTTTTATCTTAAACATGTTGGAGATTATCTGGCTTAGCTGAGTTTCATGTTAGAATCAAGAAGATGATTTTTTTTCTTTTCAATGCTTCTTAGTATCTTATGAAGTCATGTCACTCACAATCAACTTATCTTCCCAATAAGGTTTTCCAAATAAATTTATGTTCTCAACCTGTATAGATATTAACTGTGGTATCATTCTGATTGGCAAGGCAATCAATTGTTAATTAGCCTTCACCATTTATTTATGCAGGTATTATTATTATTATAAATTCTTTGTTATATATTACATTTATAATAATTATTATATGTTTAGAATATTTATATAACTCAAATTATAATTCATTCTAAATATAATTACTTTCTTATTTTCATATTTGGATTAAAATTTCTTTATTATGGTATTTAATCATTTCTTATGCTTTGTCATTACACTGATTATGTTACACTTGTTAAATCTGCTAGAAAAATATTTGCGGTCCATGGTAATATAAAATTTTTATCCATTTCCTATTATTTAGCAGAAATACTAATTTGAATAGGTCAAATTAGAGTTGTTTTGAATGCATAGCATATCTTTCCCATTTTATCCATTCTTTTTAATTTTCATTTTTAAAAGTTAGTGCACAAAGATAGTTTATTCATAAATGATTCTTCTTAATACCAAATTATTTTCTTTTTATTAAGATATTCTCAATTTCAATTTATCTTTCTGTGATTAGGTGCTTATATAATAGGAGAAAACCCTTCTATGTAGTATTTGACAATGGGTTCTTGTTTCCTGAACCTGAATAATTATTTAGTTAGAATAAAATAGTAATATGTAGCAAATATATATACTGTACATATACATATGTGTATGTCTTTCTGTCTCTCTATGTATTCATACATATACACATATGTGTATAATGATAGATTTTTGTGTTGCTGGTTTCATTAAATGTTCATTTAATTTGCACAATTGATTTTGGCATGTAAACTACAATTACCTTCATGGCAGTCCTTTTTTTGTTTATGGTCATTATGAGTACTTCAAGGTGATATGTTCCAGTCTTCCATGAAATGATGCTTCTTATTGCCTTTGAATGAACAATAAAAACCCAATAAAGAGGTTTGACCAAGAGATAAAGGTATAAATTACTATAATATATTCCTAGAAGAATTTATATAGTTTTTCTTTTATAGTTTTAGTTTATGAACTATCTGACAATAAATCTATGAAGGTTATAGTACATTTAAGACCTTCTTTTTCTAGAAGAGCAAACTAGTTCTCAAGGAAATTAAGTAACTTACTCACGGGGCCACAGAGTTCATTACTATCAGAATTTGGATTCAAACTGAGGCCCTTTGACACTAAGTTTAGCCCTCTTTATACTACCCCATTTGGTTTTTTGGATCAAAGCAGACAAATTGTGCAGTACTGTATAAAGAGTACTAAACTCAGTCAAAAGACTTCAGTTTGAACACACACATACACACACACACAGTTCTAGTGCAGTTAAACTACTAAAGATTAAAACTGTACTAAACTTCTGGAAAATCTTATGTAATCCCATATCTCCATATTTATCCTTAACTGTAATGTATATCATCTTCAATGATTCATTTTTTTTTCTGCCAATGGCAATCATCTTCCCCACCCTCCATCTACTATTTCCATGTCTGGAATGCAATCACTCCTCATGTCTGCTTTCTAGCTTCCTTTGATTCTTTTAAGTCCCACCTAAAATAACACCTTCTGTGGGAAGTCTTTCCTGAGCTACCTTAATTTTAGTGTCTTCTTTCTATTGGTTATTTTACATTTAACCTGAATAGATCTTCTTTGTATATTGTTATTTACATATTGATTCTACAATTAGACTGTTAGCTTCTTGAAACAGGGACTGTCTTTCACCTTTCTTTGTATCTCTAGCACTTAAAACAGTGACAGACTAATTGTATAAATACAACACTTATTATAATAAGTATAATGTAACATACATAACATGTAATACATTATACATAATATATAATAAAATGTGCAATATATAATGTATATTATACATTGCATAGTATGATAAAGTATAATGTAACATATAAATAATAAGTATATGCAACATCATTATTATATTATTTTATATTTATTATCATTATTATTATGGATTTCACTGATATTCTTTTTCCCTATCACTCATCAGGCCCTCGTGGTACTTAGTCTTCTCTGGCTGCATAGAATCCCCACTCTAGAATCTAGTTCTGCTTTTTCAAATAGGACCACAATCTCCAAAAGATTCCTTCCTTCTCAACGTCAAAATATATCTACCCTATGTCTAATTCCTTCAAATTTCTGTCCTTTGATTGGAACTGATAAACTTACATATATGAATAATAGTTGTTGATAGTTTAGTATGTTAACTTTACCAAGTATGATACTTACATTTTAAATGTTACTAAGTATAATGACATTATAGAAGAGAGAAGGCATTTTAATGATTGCCTAGACCAAAACCTATGCAGCATGGAAATTTTTCCACTTTCTGCTGAAAAGTGACTATCCAGTGACTGCTTGTTCACCTCCAAGGATGGGCACCTCGCCATTTTTATGAGATAGTTCACTCCATTTTCATATAGCCCTGTTAGGAAGCAGTACTTCTTAATTTTGAGTTGAAATATTGGCAGACGTTCTACTTTTTGGGGATACGTGAAACATTACACCCCTGAGATGATGTGTTTTCTCTAGGTTAAAAATCTTCAGCTTCATTTAAGAGTTATTGGTCTACCGGAAATCCACGATGAAAAAAAGAGCCTTGACAGTATCTTCGATAAAATTATCAAAGACAATTGCCCAGAGGTCCTAGAAACAGAGGGCAAAATAGTCATTGAAAGAATTCACCGATCACCCCCTGAAAGAGATCCCAAACTAAAAACTCCAAGAAATGTTATAGCCAAATTTCAGAATTACAGAATTAAGGAGAAAATACTGCAAGCATACAAAAAGAAACAATTCAAATATCGTGGAACTACAGTCAGGATCACACAGGATCTTTCAGCTTCCACTTTAAAAGACAGGAGGAACTGGAATATGATATTCCGAAGGGCAAAGGAGCTGGGCCTACAATCAAGGATCAACTACCCAGCAAATTTAAGCATAATTTTTCAGGGAAGGAGATGGACATTCCAGGAAATAAGGG
>JAQQSZ010004312.1:0-14190 GCA_028646595.1 Phalanger gymnotis | reverse complement strand
GTTGCCCTGTTCCCCAGTCTGCCCTCCCCTCCGTCCCCCCATTCCCCTCCCATCCCCCTTTCCCTTACTTTCTTGTAGGGCAAGATAAATCTCTATGCCCCATTGCCTGTGTCACTAGCTTTTAAATGAAATTTAGCATTTCCTTCAATACTTTAAAAAGCATTGTGAGGAGTCCACCACAGGCCTCACCAGGTTGCCAGAGTGGTCCATGACAAAACCCTATCCTAATTGGCCTCCCACACCCAGCTGCCAGATGTTTCTCATGTGCAATTCTGACCAGGTCATTGCCCTACTCAGTAAACTCCAATGGCTCCTGTTCAGTCTTTTTATTACTGTTGTTGAGTTGTTTCAGTCGTGCCCTCATTTGGGGTTTTCTTGGCAAAGATACTAGATCGGTTTGCCATTTCCTTCTCCAGCTCATTTTACAAGTGAGGAAACTGAGGCAAACGGGGTTAAATGACTTGCCCGGGTCACCTAACTGAGGCCAGATTTGAACTCAGGAAGATGAGTTTTCCTGACTCTGTGCCTAGCACCCTTTCCACTGCATCACCTAGCTGCCCCTCTGGACTCTAGAACCAAATACTATTATTTCATTGTTAAAGTTGCATTCTTTCAACATTTACATTTGTATAAGTTTTATAAGATATAAAACATAATAATAAATATGCCTTATAAATAGGCACATTTAATAAATATGCATATTAATAAATATAGGAATATTTAACAAATAAATTTGCTTATAAATAAGAAAATATTTTTATTATGGGGTTATGATATAAAAAAATTAGCTTGCCTCCATAGTTATACATATAACTTAGTTCCAAGTAGGCAACAATCCCTTTTCCTTTCTTTCATCTGGACGTAAGTCAGGATTTTCAATCTGTGTCTTCAGTCAGTGTGTTGGAGTAGAAAGAGCACTAGCTCATAGGTCAGAAGTTCTGGGTTCAAATCCATCCTTTGATACATGACCTGTGTGACCTTGAAGAAAGCTATTTAATCTCCCTGCATCTCAACAACCTTAATTGTCAAGAGGAGGTTCCTCACCTCCACCTCTTAGGAGCCCTAGTCTTCCTCAAGACACTGCTTATGTGCCACCTTCTATGTGGAGCCTTTTCTGACCCCTTCCCCTCAAAAAATTGTATCTTGTGTATATTTTGCACATGTCTTCATATATACATACCAGTTGGTGGCCAGCATTTCTATAGGCCTTTTAGGATTGAAAAGCGTTGTTTCATTTTAGCCTCACAATAACCCTGGGTGGTAGGTGCTATTATTATCCCCATTTACAGATGAGAAAACTGAGGCAGACAGAGATGAAGTGACTTCCCCAGGCTAACACAGCTAAGAAGTGTCCGAAGATGGATCTGAACTCAAGTCTTCCTAACTCCAGCCCCCGCGCTCTTATCCCCTGAGCCAGTTAGATGTCTTAGGTGTTGACTCTCCCAGTGTACTGAAAATCTGTTTCACTTTTGTTTTTGTGTACCCAGCATCTAGCACAATGACTGGAAAGCAGAAGGTGCTTAATAAGTGCTAGGTTGTGGAGTGGAGTATTGGACTTGGGAGTCTAGAAGACTTGAATTCAAATCCTGTCTTGGGTACTTACCAGCTGTGATTCTGGGCAAGTCATTTCACCTGTCTACCTCTGTTTCCTTATCTTTAAAATGGGGGTGATAACAGCACCTACCTTTCTGGGCTGTCATGAGGATTAAATGGGGTACCTTGTCCAATGTTTTGCAAACCTTTTTCTTGTTTAATCATTTTTTAGTCGTGTCTGACTCTTTGTGACCTCATCTGGGGTTTTCGTGGCAAAGATACTGGAATGCTTTCCCATTTCCTTTCCCAGCTCACTTTGAAGATGAAGAAATTGAGGCAAACCGGGTTAAGTGACTTGGCCAGGGTCACACAGCTAAGTGCCTGAGGTCAGATTTGAACTCAATCTTCCTGACTCTAGGCCCTATCCACCGTGCCACTTAGTTGCCTTTGCAAACTTTAAAGGACTGTATAAAAGTTAACTATTTTCCCACTAGCTCTATGATCCTATGAGTATGTTTGTTTTTATCTTGAAATGTTTCTTCCTTAAAGTCAAGGTCTAGCAAGTAAAGAAGTATCCCTTGAACCCTTTCTCCTACTGGAAGAGGGGAACTAACAGAATTTTGTGCCTTCATAACAGTTGGCAGGCATACAAACATAGCTCCTTCACGACATTGTTTCCTCTTGATTCTTCAACACTCAGTGGTAGTGAGATCCTCTGTTCTTGATGGCTTCTCATGGCCAACTCTTGTGGTGAGCTATTGTGGCAATTTGCCAGTTGACCATGCCCATCAGGCTTCCTGAACGGGGCTTTATTTTTAGCAGTCTTCTCGCCTGTTGTGGGGAAATGGCTAAGTTGTTCAGCTATCTTTGGCAATTAACAGTTTCCTGCTAAAGACTCGATGGAATAGCTGCAAACAGAAACTGAACAGAAGAGATGTATGAGGGAAGAAGCTTACCCAACTCTGGCAAAGGACTGCTGTCCTTCCCCCTCTGCCTCCTCCTCCCTGGTTCACTTCTGCAACTGTGGAGAGTTTTCAAGGATAACTTAATTATCAGTCACTTTGCACCTCATCTATCAACTTCCCAACAGATCTGAGAAGTCTCCTGCCAGAATGGCGCAGAGGTGTTACAGGGAAGGGGAAAGCTACTGACAGTAGACAGGCTGAGGAATCACTGGAACCAATGAGAGAGAACTGGAATAGAGACATGAAGGGGTAGGTTTAAAAGCCTGGTTTAGGGGCAGCTGGGTGCTGCAGTGAGTAGAGCACTGGCCCTGGAGTCAGGAGGACCTGAGTTCAAATCCAGCCTCAGACACTTGACACATGTACTAGCTGTGTGACCTTGGGCGAGTCGCTTAACCCCAACTACCTTGCCTTTCCCCCTCCAAAAATAAATAAACGAATGAATGAATAAATAAATAAAAGCCTGGTTTGTTGATAGCAGATAACTTGAAATAACTAGCAGATAACTTGGCTTAAGTTAACCAGTGACCACCATGGTGCATAATAATTACTAATATTTATACATCACTAAGTGTTTGCCTGGCTCTGTGCTAAGTGCTTCTCATGTGATCATCACAAGTCCCATTTAACAGATGAGGAAACTGAGGCAAATAGAGGTTAAGTGATTTAATTATCCAGGGTCACATGGCTGCATTTGAACTTTGGTCTTCCTGACCTCAGGCCTGGCACTTTATCTACTGTGCCATGTAGCTGCCTACTAAGGAAAAGACCTTGGATATTGCATAGAGAGACCTAGATTCAAATAATTTACATGCCAGTTCAGAGAGATAGGATTCTAAGAATTATTTAACTTCTTGCAGCCTCAGTTACCACAACTATAAAATAGGGACAAGGATACTTAAATTGTTGTCAACCCTGACCAAATGACCAAAGAACCATAGCAGCTCTGCAACTGCTGTTAGCTCTAAAAAAAAAACCAGAGAACTCACACAGTTCTCAAAACCACAGTTAATTCTAAAAATAAAATAAAATAAAACAAAATAAAACCAAAGAGCTAATGGTATATATAATAGTTATATTATAATAGTTATAAGCAAAAAACTGTCTTTATTCCACTGGAGTAGGGAATCTAGACAGGTATATGCCAGGTCCTTCCCCGCCCCATCCCAGTGGGAGATCCATTTTAGGGTGGACAAATCTTAATACTTATACCAGTGGCTATGCAGTAAGCTGGAGCCCTGACAGTGAGGGGTTACAGCAGGGGTGGGGAACCTGTTGCCTCAAGGACTGTTATAGTAACAATTTGACAAGTTTGATTCACAGTAGGACTTTATGACTGGAACATCAGTACTACAGGCGATTGTCTGAGCTCAGGGACTACCTGCTGCCGGTGTGAAACAATTCTGGTATTTTTCTGTGGCCGAGATCATTTAGAGGGTGAGGCGCAAAGGATTGTTGTTATGTCAAGCTTAGGACACAGCTTGTTTGTTGGGCCTTAGCTCTGGAAAACATGGTTTCTCCTAACAGTAAAAAGAGAAGGGTGGTCTTGGCTTGGGGGTCCTGACATTTCCCCCTTTTGACCAAAGGGAGGGGGTCTAAAAGAACCCACTTCTTTTAGAATCGTTCCCATTCTGACTAATAAAGGAGAGGCAAGTATAAGCCAAGATATTAGGAGAGACCAATTGGACTAGGATGAGATGTCGAATTGAAGGACGGCTGTAGGCTTAGGTTGGTGAGCTCAGGGGTTAAGGTGGCAGATCTAACCATTTGTTAGCCTCTCCACTTAGCAATGATGGAATGACATTTTTATCGGAGGAGGTAAGAGTTTTGAGGGGACCTATCCAGGAAGTGCGTCCTAGGTAGGAGAGCCAAGAAGGTAGAGGGGGAAACCCCGCCAAAAAATAACCTATGGCAGTATATTTAGCCTACATCCAGAATCTTGAGACAGCTGTCTCATCTGGATGTCAGCTGCTTCTAGGTCTGTACTAGACCAACCTTGAGGCCCCTGGAGGGTTTTGCTATTCACTCAGTAGTGAGGACTTTCTTCGGATCATCCAGGAGTCCACACTCACGATTTTGGCAGCTGTGGGAATAGTCAGAAGGACCTGGTAGGTGACTTTAGAAACAATGATTAATTGATCAGTATGGGGCCAGTTTTCAGAAAAGACATATGGGCTGCCTGAGATATACAATTGTGAGAAAAACCCTTGCATCAGTCTTTGGATCTGAGTTTCTTGTTAGTAGGTCCTTGGCTAAGAATCTTTAAATAGCACATAGAGGTGGTCCAGTTTCCCAGTCACACAGGGCTAGGTTCAAACAATGCAATATAGTTTTCTCCCAATTCCCACAACTGAATAAAGTTTTCTCACAAGGCAGAAGTTGGACTAAACCCATAATTGAAAAGATACTAAGCTAGTTCTAGGATTGAGTCCTAAGATGGAGTGAATATTGTTCACTCAATTCCCACTATTAATCGCTTGCAGTCCTAATCCCCTCAATCCACTATAAGCCAAATCTATAAGGTTTTCCATAAATTTACAATCATATTAATAGTTCTTCCATACATACTTTCATTGTTATCGGTCAAAGATCTCACAACTGAACAACAAAATCTGTTTTTATAAAAATTTTTGTTTCCCTAGCACTTAATACAGTGTCAAGTACGCAGTAAAAACTTAACAAAAAAACTTTTTTCATTCAATTCATTCCTCTGTTAGGATTCTTCAAAATTAGATGATCCTTAATACCCTGTGCCTTTCTATAGCCAGAATTGTAGAAACTAATAGGTTTTTACAAAGTATGTATTTTCATTCTCATTAACATCTAATTAAAATTTAGTGTCATTAAATTATGAAATCTAAAAAGAAAACACTTTGAGAAAGGGTCTATAGGCTTCACCAGACTGTCAAAGGGGTCCATGACACAAAAATGTTAAAAATCCCTAATGTAAGAGGCAATGCTTAAACTGATTCTTGAAGAAAATGGGAGAATTTTATGAGATGGAGTTGAGGAAGGAATGCATTCTGGGTGTGGGGGGATGACTAGATCAAAATAGAGAAGCTTTATGGAATTTAAGGCCATCTTGTAATTTTCTTTGCACATAGCACCCCTATGTGAGCTCTTTGAGGGAAAACAAAGCTTTTGTCTCAGAATTTAGCACAGTGCTGGTACATAACAGGCATTTAAATCCACACTGAATGTTGAATTACCTGCTGGCAGCCTTCTGGTGAAATAATTCAATTCAATTGTCCATTTGGCACTAGAATGGTACTTTAAAACATTCTAGCTTTGTAAAAACCTAGTAGTTTGTGTTCTGTTGACACAGACTTAGAACTTAGGGTCTTCTCTGGGCCACAAGGGGACATTGTGGGATTCTTGTAGAGGAACATCTGACTTGATTTATTGTTATTGTCAGTGTGGTATGGATTATGTCTGTGACTAGCTTTAAGTTGCTTTGGGCCAAAATATGATGCTTAGGGCTATAATCATGTTGGGCATTGGTATTTGAAGGTATTGCCCCTATTAGAGATATCTAAGCTGAGAGCTGTCCTCCACTCCTCTTTCCCCCTCTCCTCCACAAATTAGTGAGAAAGACCCTGTGTGGCAGTCTGAGGATCCAATAGTAACTACTGTTCCAGCATTTCTGGAGAAGCCGTATAGACTCTGTATCCCTCCACTAGTGCTTAAGACCATCATCTTATGTTGACTTAAAGGAGAGAAAGAAGGCCATTAGCACAACATAAATGTATTATTGTTATTAACAATAACGAAAACAACAACCATAACAATATTCTTGTTTCCTTTATTTCTAGTGTCAGTTTACAATTTGTGTTTAGCTGATTAACAAATACTATCATAATTTGTGTAGTGCTTTCATATAGTAGATCTTGTTAGGAAGGATATGATAAGCCATTAGTAGACCTGTTGGTATAAATTAGTCGAACACATGTTTTGAGAAAGTACTAGATACTCAACATGGAGTTAGTAAACCCTGGATTTAGCTCTTGTCTTTTCCCAAAGTGTAGGTCTGACTATGTTCCCCCTCCCTTCCACTCAATAACTTTCAATGGCTCCCTATTACTTCCAAGATCAAATATAAAATCTTCTTGTGTTCAGAGCCTTTCACAACCTAGGCTTGTCATACGTTTCCAGAGTTCTTACACTTTATTTCTCTCCACCTACTGTGAAATCCAGTGGCACTAACCTCCTTGCTATTCCTTGCAGAAGATTCTCTATCTCCCAGCATGCTTTCTCTCCTCCCTCCCCATCTGGAGTGCTGTCCTTCCTCACTTCTGCCTCTGCTTCCCTGGTTTCCTTCAAGTCTTGTCTAAAATCCCACCCTCTGTAGGTACATCTTTTGACTTACCACTCACTGAGTTAAAAGTACATTCTATAGACTGAACTAAAGTCATAACCATCCAGACTAGTTATCAGTGAAATATTTATTTCTGTGGGAAAATAACTAATAGGTTAAAAATCATCTGGTAATAACAGAAGCCTAATTTGGAACATAGAAGTAAAATAACCAAGGATCCTTAATGTGCTTATTTCCTAGGTGGTGACAGAGGATAGGAAGGCAGCCCAGATTTCCACTCACCACTTAATCATCAACGTGTCTCTTAACATAATAAAAATTTTATTCTTTTTATTGTAACCTAACTGATGGATCTATTCCTTGCCTATGGCGATGAAGAAATGCTCAGGCATTTTGAATTAGATAATGGAGTAGGAGTAACAAGATGGGGCAGAGAATAAGCATTTACATAGCCAGGCACTGTGTTAAGCACTTTACAAATATTATCTCATTTTATCCTTACAATAAGGTAGATGCTAACAATTATCCCCATTTTATATGGCTATCATGTTCTCACCAGGTCCTTTTTCAGGGCAGTATTTGAGGAAACCGCATGGAATAATGAAAGAAGTCCAAGATCTGGGATTAGAATTCTTGGGTTCACATTCTTGTTCTGCTATTAATTTTGCATAGGACCCAAGGCAAATTATCTTCCTTCTTCTGGGCCTCTGCCTCTGGCCTCCTGAGAGACTTCCCTCTGGCTTCTGGTGGGCTCTCCCTCCTTGGAGGTCTTCAGGCAGAGACTGGACAACCATTTGTTGGGTATGTTATAGTGAGGACTCTTTCCTATTTGGGTTAGACTAGATGGTCACTGAGGTCCCTTGAAAGGAGCTCTAGGCTTAGAGTCAGGAAGACCTGATTTCAAATCCTACCTCAGACACTTACTACCTGGGTAACCCTACACCCATCACTTAGACTCTCTCAGTCTTGGTTTCTTGAGCTATAAAATGAGATAATAATAGCACCTACCTCACAGCGTGATTTCGAGGATCAAATGAGATGACAGATGTATAGTGCTTAGCAAACCTTAAAGTACTATATAAATGGTAGTTATTGTCATTCCAACTCTCAGTCTCTGTGATTCTAGGATCATCTATAAAATGAGGGTGTTGAATTAAATCTTTAAGGTTCCTTTCAGTTCCAGATCCTTAACGGAAGAAGGAAAAGGTAGGATGGGTTGGGGAAAGCCTGAAGAGGAAAAGGGTTTTGGAGATGCTAGAAATAACAAAAGCCACAAGGGAAGCATAAAGCTTGTTTGTGCTACAAGAAGATGGAGAATTAGCTTAAACAAAACTTCTAATAATAGCTAGCATTTATATAGCACTTTTAGTTTTGCAAAGTGTTATACAAATATTATCTCATTGGAGCCTCACAACAACATTGCAAGAGAGTCGCTATTATTATCCCCATTTTACAGAGGAGTAAATTGAGGTAGACCAAGGGGAAATGAGTTGCTCAGAGTCATATAGCTAGTATGTGTCTGAGGGTAGATTTGAACTCAGTTCTTCCTGACTGTTGTATCCACCTAGCTGCCACCTACTTCTTAAATGGTGTCAGAACTGAATATTGTTAACTAAATACATAACTCCCCTTCCCCATCCTTTTTCTGCCTATGACCCGAGCCATAACAAGAAGGCCGTCTCAAGAAAAAAGGCCTCAGCCCAAGTAAATATGCTACCTTTTCTTTCTTGTGGCCAGTCTGCTTCTTCTTGCTCTTCTTACTAACTGCCCCCTACTCTTTGACCTAAGGCCTCTCCATGTAGGATAGAAGGCAGATTTCAGAAAGATATTTTTTTCAATGCCACTGTTGCCCAGTGATAGCCTCAAATGCACAGGAAATTTTGAAGATTTGGGGGCAGGAGTATTTTTATGAGCGAAGGTGAAACATATGTGTGCTTCTATGATCAAGGTCACCGGATGTATCTCTTCTCTTTAAAACAAAGTCTATTCCTACTCTTGGATAGAAATAAGGAATTCTACATGCCTGGAAAACAGGATGAGCCATCAGTGATTCCATAATGCCAGCAAGAATGATTTGAATCCTGCTGGGTTTTTTTTCTTCTTCTATCATTTTATATGCAACTTTTAGGGGTGGCAGAGAGATGTTCACTACTATTACAAGCACCATACCTGCCCATTTTCCAGTTTTCCCCTAATTTCTCTATTTTAATTAGTGGTGGCATTCTATATTATCCAAGTTCAAATCCTTGGACTATTCCTTCAGTTATTTGTACTGAAAAAATCCTGCTGCTTTGGGGGAGGGTCAGGGAGAGAAAGGAAGAAGACAAATTGGTAAATAGATTGGTAAAGTCTGCATCTGAGCACTATAAGGGACTTTAAGCAGTCTATTTCTGTATAGTTAACCCCCCCCACCACACACCTATACATATGTATTATATATCTATATATTTGTTGAAAGAAGGTATAAGAATGTGGAATAGGTACTTAGTAAATGTGTGTTGACTTATCTCCTGTCCCCTCCTTTCTAGGCTCACTTTAGATAGCTCAGATATATATTAAAGACGCCATCTTTTCTCTTGTTGCTCTTTACCTTAGGCAGCAAGGTGGTACTGTGTAGAATGCTTGGCCTAGAGTCAGGAAGATCTCAGTTCAAATCTAGCCTCCCACCACACTAGCACACTACCACAGAAGTGACCCTGGGCAAGTGACCTCCCCTCCGTTTGCCTCAGTCTCCTCATCTATAAAATGGAGATAATAGTAGCACCTTCCTCTTAGGGTTGTTGTGAGGATCAAATGAGATAATGATTGTAAAGCACTTAAAACAGTGCCTGGCACATAGTACATGCTTAGTAAATGTTAATTAATATTATTACCTAAGATGCTGTCTTCATTTACTGTCCTAGGAACATGGCAGCCCTCTCACATTGTACCTTTTGCTCCTGCTGGTGTACCTCTTACTAGCTTGTCTACATTCCTATAATCCCTTTAAAGTTCTGCTCAAGTCCTACCACCTTCACGACAACTCCTTGCCACCTCCCAGTTTGCTTCTGCCCCTCGTCCGAACACCTGGAGCACATGGTTTACATCTATCATTTTTGCATATTAATCCATTCAACTTAATTTATACATTCCTGAAAAGTCAGGACCCTGTCTTCTTTCAACAACTATTTGAACACCAGCTATAATCTGGTCTCAGACACGTCTTGGCTGTGTGACCCTAAGCAAATCACTTAACCTTTTTGCCTCAGTTTCCTCATCTGTAAAATGAGCTGGAGAAGGAAATGGCAAACCACCCCAAGAAAACCAAGAAATTTGGCAAGAAAACCCCAAATGGGCTCATGAAGAGTCAGATATGACTGAAAAATGACTGAAATATTTAAGGTACTTTAGGAGGAAGTAGAGATAAGTAAGAAATTATTCCTGCTCTCAAGCTTATGATCCGTTAGATAAGAATAAAAATAATCAGGATACATGATAGTGTGTAAGTAGTGCTACAGGTAAGAGGTCTTTTAAGATAGGATGATCCGGGAAGGCTTTACAGAAGACAATGTTTAAGTTGGACATTGAAGAGTGGGAAAAGTCCTCTATGTGATAGAATAGAACATTAGATGTTAAAATCTGGGTGAAAATCTGGTTCTGTTATATCTGTTCTATTATATCTGTTCCCTGTATGATGTTCAGCAAGTCATTACAGTAGAAGGAGCACTGACTGTTAGAACATAATAAGTTCTTTGAAATTAGAGATATGTCTCTTCTTTGTATTACCAGCACCTGGCACATAGTAGGTGCTTAATAATGCTGGGCTCTGTAGTCAGAGGGCCTTGGTCCTAATCCAACCTCAGATGCTGTGTCACCAACACAATATTCACAGTGTGGACAGTGACTATGAATACACTGGCATAGTTCTGAATTGCAAAATGTAACAGACTCTCTATATGGAAGACAGAACCAAAACATTTATTCAGACACCAGAAAGCCATATCCCAACACTAGAAATCCGAATCCATCATAGCAACAAAGAACTCCATACACAATAACAATGCAGGGGGCACTGCCATTCCCAAAGCCTTCCCCCTGCTCAGGCCTTCCCACAAACAAAAACTCATAGATAGCTGCTTCCTCTCTTTCCCACAGGCTCTAACTGCTCTGACCAGCTTCCTCTGTTCTGCTCCACCCTTCCTACTCCACCCGGTCAGCAAGCTGCTCCCACCACAGGCTTCATGTAACTTAGGCTTCCATGTGACTTAAGCAGGTCACATGGGCCTATTAATGGATGGGAAGATCTTCAAATTTACATTACCATTACAGATGCTTACTACCTATGTGACCTTGGGCAAGTCACTTAACCTCCTTGTACCTCAATTTCCTCATTGGTAAAATTAGGAGGTTAGACTAGATGGCCTTTCAAGTCCCTTCCAGTTCTAAATCTTCAGTCTTATGGAGGGACAAATGTATAAATATGGCAAAGAAAGAATTAAGCAGTTTTGGTGACTGGATATTAAGGATAATGCAGATAAATGAGTTAAAGATGTATGAAGTTTCTGAGCCTGGCAAATGAATAATGCTATTAACAGAAAAGGAAAAATTAGAAGGAAGAGCTTGATTTAGAGGAGAATTTTTCAGTTTGATTGTCTTAGAGGCAAGTATCTGGGAAGTTGAAATGAGAAATTGAAGACAGAAGTCAGAACTGGAGGGGGATTTGGGAGTTTTCCCTATGGAAGTGATTGTTGAAGCTTAGGAGTAGAGGAGATTGCTTGAGGAAGAGGTGGGGATGAGAAGAGGGCATAGGACACAAGCTTGGGGGAAACATCTATGTTTACATGGCAGAAAGAGAAGGTTCAGCAAAAGAGACAAGAGAGGAGAGTTCAGAGCAACAGGAGATTCAAGGGAGAAAAATGTGATGAAACCAAAGCTAACCTCCTATAGACTAGTGGTTCTTATGCTTTTCTCTTTGCTCATGACAGTATTCTTCCCTGTGAAGAATCGCAATTCACTACAGGTCAATTGGAAGACATGTATGATTGTAAGGATAAATTCCATACAGCTCAGTAAATTGATAATTAATTTATGAAATTATGAAATGGAAACAACATGCCCAGTTCTATGGGAAAGACCACAATGGCACTGGGCAACAGAGCTGCAATCACACTTTAATAACCACAGAGAGTGCAGAAGCAGATGGCATTGGGTCAGAGGATAAGATGATGAAGAGTGCAGGTAGTGTGAGAAGGAGGATAGGGAGGGGAAGAGGTAAAGAATATCACTCATCTAACCACAGATTAGAGTTAGGAGTGCTTAGCACCATGGACCCAGATGTAGATGGAAGTATGCTCAGGGGCAAGAGTTTGAGCTCTCATTTTATGGGGTTCTTGGGGGGAATGGACTAACTCTTGCTGTATCATCTTGGGGTTAGTTGATTAACATTGTGGTGATAAAAACTATCCAGCTTACAGTAAAAGAAACTGAGGCAGATCTCTGAACCAATGGCATTTTATTAAAGGGTCCATGATCCCCTCTAATGAAGTGGACCTCAGATCTTCTTCAAGGTCTGAGATGCCCCCTCCTTCCAGGGCCCTATTTTTATAGGACTGGATATCTAAACATTAAAGAACAGCTATACCAGATACAGAATAATTCCATTGGTTGACATATGATCCACAGACTAAAATGAGCAAAATAATATATCAGCGGAGTCACAAGCTGGGCAAAGCAAGAAATATCTCAACTGACTAGGTGGTCATAATATAAACACCTGCTCATGTTGGATGAGAGTGAATGGTCTGGAGGTACAAAAATACCTTTGGGGGGCTTTCCATGTAGTTGAATCACCTCTGCCACACTGGGCTTAGTCACCATGACAAGGAAAAACAAGAGTTTTTTCCTTGATTATGCTTCCCATGATTATGCAATTGGTTTCAACATCTATAGCTCAAAGCTCTGGAGCCAAACATACAGAACTTATAATTACTACCCCTATCACATCAAACTGATTAATACTGATTGGAATAGGATAGGGGGTCTTCAAAGAATCAACTTCCTCATTCCCCTCTTCAATCCACTAAAAGACCCCAGTCTTTTCTTTGGATTGCTACAATCTAAATGCATGGAGGGCAGTCCTTCATGGGCAATGCAAAACTCGTAGGGGGAAGTCCCCTCGCTGAGGTGCAAAGGTAAGATTGGTAAAGAAGGAAATGGGCAAAATATACTGGTTATGCTCTATTTGATTAAACTATAACTCATAATATACTAAATGTAAAAATATGTCTGAGGTGGCGTACTCACTAACCAAGAACCACGAGGGACAAGTACCTCCTAGCAAAACATGTCCTACAGGATATGAAAATTGAGGGACCATAGGGCATTTGTTCAAGCACAGCAGTGCAAGCATTTTTTGCCCTACATATAAGTTCTGAAAATTTTTATGAAAACTATTCAAGCAATTTCGACAAACAGCCATCCTATTATGGTGATGAAAGGCAACATCCCTGCAGACAATACAAACAGATCTGGACAACATATACCCATCATCTCAAACTTATCAGCAGCTTTTGGTATTCTAGTGGTCTGGAACTATGGAGGTCCGGAATTTGTCTGATATATATAATAGGACCAGAACATTGATGCAGCACCTAGATGGCTTCTGCTGATTCATATATAACCAGGATGTGAATTTTGGTTAATATATGATACACTTTTTAAATATGTTCCTTTGATCATTGGGATGGTTTGAATATGACTTCCAGGTTCCCCTTTACAATCTTATTTCCTGCTATTTCCCTTTTATACCGGCTACTTACAAACTTACTGAATAGAAGGGGGAAAGGTGAATCAGGGGGACCAGAACAAGAAACAATTTCAACATACTCAGGGTAAGCTCTAGACTAACCCATCCTACACACATCACCTTATTATTTCAAAAATGCTTTGATCCCACTCTCATATCATTACTTGCCAAAACCGTAGGATTTTGATCTGGAAGGGGTTTAAGGAATGATCTAATCTAATCCTCTTGTATTAACCACTCCTTCCTTGAGACTGTTGAATTTGCTACAGAAATGTTTCCTCACATGTAGCAAAGTATTTGGCACATTCAGTTGGGTGTATATGTGTGTATTTTTTTTAGTTGAATGAGTCATCTTATATTGCCAAAAGTTTTTCCTGGTACATTCCGATTTCTCTCTTTGGAAACTGTCTTGACCATATTTTCAGGTTACGAGCATTGATAATGCTGACTTCATGATGCCAGCTTTGACAACCACAAGAACAACAACACAAGACTTAGTGGGACCATATCAGAACACTGAGCAAGTCAAGGCCTTCTGACTTTAAATGCTTGGTTAAGAGCTCAAGACTGAGAGAAATGCACAATTACACAAAAAT
>JAQQSZ010004311.1:0-14191 GCA_028646595.1 Phalanger gymnotis | reverse complement strand
CCCCCCCCCTCTGATTTTTTTTAAGATAGAAGCTGCTAAATCTTGTGCTGTACTGACTGTTGCTCCATGATATTTAAATTGTTTCTTTCTGGCTAATTGCAATATTATCTCATTAACCTGGGATATCTAGAATTTGGCTATAATATTCTTGGGAATTTCATTTTGGCCATCTCCTTCAGGAAATATTGTTGGATTCTTTTAGTTTCAATTTTACCCTGTAGTTCTATAATATCAGGGCACTTTTCCTTAGTAATATCTGAAATTATGATTTCTAGGGTTTTTTTTTTTTTAGGATCATGTTTTTCAAGCAGTCCAATAAATCTTAAGTTATCTTTCCTTTCAATCTATTTTTGAGATCAGTTGCTTTTGTTTTTCTTTTCCTTTCCTTTCTTTTCTTTTCCTTTCCTTTCTTTTCTTTTCTTTTCTTTTCTTTTCTTTTCTTTTCTTTTCTTTTCTTTTCTTTTCTTTTCTTTTCTTTTCTTTTCTTTTCTTTTCTTTTCTTTTCTTTTCTTTTCATTTTAGAGGCAATTGGGGTTAAGTGAGTAGCCCAGGGTCACACAGCTACTGTAAATCGTGTGAGGCCAGTTTTGAGGTTTGGTCCTCAGACTGCCAGATTGGTGCTCTACCTACATGTCATGTAGCCACCTCCAAGGTCAATTGTTTTTTTCTCATTAGATATTCTATATATTCTTCTATTTCTTCCATTCTTTTGATTTGATTTGGTTTTATTCTTTTCTTGATGTCTCATGGAATCATTAACTTCCACTTGCCTTATTCTAATTTTTAAGCAATTATTTTCTTCTTTGAGCTTTTATATCTTCTTTTCTATTTGGCAAATTCTATTTTTAAGGAGTTCTTTTCTTAAGTGAATTTTTGTATATCTTTTTTTTTTTTGCATGTGGCCATTTCTGTGTTGTTTTTTAAAGGAGTTCTTCTCGTCAGTGAATTTTTATGCCTCTTTTAACAGTTGACCTATTCTATTTTTTAAGGTGTTATTTTTTCAGTATTTCTTTTTTGAGCCTCCTTTACCAAACTGCTAACTCTTTTTAAAAAATGATTTTTCTTACATTACTCTTATTTTCCTGTAATTTTCTCTCTTTGCCTTATTTGCTTTTAAAATTCCTTTTTGAGCTTTTCTCATGAATTCTGTTTGGTCTTGAAAACAATTCACATTTTTCTTTGAAGCTCTGAAAGTAGCAGTTTTAACTGTTGTATTCCTATGAGTTCGTGTTTTGATCTCCCCTGTCACTATAGCACCTTTCTATGGTTAGGACATTTTGTTGTTGTTGTTTACTCATTTTCCTGGCTTGTTTCTTGATTTTAAACTTTATTTTCAGGTTGGCCCCTACTCTTTGTTGGTGGGGATACTGTGCAAAGCTTTAGGTCTTTTGTGCAGCTGTTTTCAGAGTTAGTTCTGGGGATACTGAAGTTTTTAGTTCTTTCAAGACAGTATGATATAAGGAGAGCTTTATTTGCTACTCTTTGGTCTGGACTCTGGCCTGTGAACAATCACAGGCACTCTTTTCCACCCCAGAAATGTTGAGAGGGTCTCTACTCCCGTTCCACTCTAAAATCTGGTGTGTTAGTAATCCTCCTCATTTTGAGACTGTGATTCAAGTCTGTGATTCTGATCCACGTATGAGCAAGGTATCAGAGTCCTATATCCAGTGGCAGCAGAGGTAACCCTGTAATCTCCTTCTGACCAGTTATCCAACCCCTTTACCACATGCAGGTTGAGAGCTCCAGAAGATGCTCTGAACATTCACACACACACACACACACACACACACACACACACACACACATCTTTAAAACTGTAAAATATTTTACATATATCATCTTCTTTGATCCTCACAACACCCCTATTAAGTAGGTGCTATTATTGCCCTCATTTTACAATGGAAGTAACTGAGACTTATAAAGATTAAATGACTTGCTCAGGTTAACACAGAAGACATCTTTCTAAGGCAAGATTCATCTCCAGGTCTTCTGGATTCTAAGAATCACACTCTGTCCCCTGTGCCATTCAGAGGCTGGTCTCTGTCACATAGGAAGGTCAATGGATAACTCAGGACTACGACTGATATTTGAATGGTATCAAGAGAATCTGAAGAGAGTCCCTAGAGACAAACATAAGGAAGGCTCTGATCAAGTCACAGAGTAAAAAACAAATGGGTTGGTTCACTATTGTGCAGTCATTTGGAAAAGCAATACTGTGGATCATTTAAGAGTCAGAGTCAGGGTAGGAGCAATTATATAAGAAATTTTATTTTGTGGCTTTTCTTATTCCAATGAAGTTGTGATGGGAGGGTAGCCTACAAATATAGACAAACATAAACAAAACCATTTCTATTTTCTGAAATATAATAGCACTATTTTTAGTATATCATTTTCAGAAAGCACTAAATTAAACAATAAACACTTAAATTGTCCTGCTAGAATTATGATGTTAAGATATAAATTTAATTTTTTTTTCTTGATCAGACACAATACACACACTACTATTATAAAATGCTTAGTGCATTTGCCATCTCATATATGTGAATATTTCCTCTCACATTAAAGAACCAATTCTTGCCTGTTTACCCTATGTGGATTTTCCCTAGACTACCTTATGTTTGAATGTAGTGGCCTTTCTTAAATTCTAGTGATACTGCCTAGATAACAATAGGGCACATCCTATTTGATAGAATACTTTTCTTTTTGTTATACATTTCTTTGACATTGTTTATGTCACTCCTCTATAATTCCTCATTTGTAATGTTTTCTAGACTGGTTACAAGCCATTATGAATTACTCCACTGAATTTTATGTGGTTTTTAACTTAAATTACTCAGAATGAAGTGTCTATAGAATGATTTGGAGTCATAGAATACCATTTAAAGAAGATAGCTATAGAAAAGTGAGTCTGTTTAATGGAGAAAATTAGACTACTTAGAAGATCTTTGCAATTTCTCCAGAATAATTCAGTTTGCTCTCCTCTTCTTTTACAATTCTGGTGCACTTGCAATGTGTTGTGATAGGATGAACTTCTAACATCCTAGAAGAGACAACCCCAGTAAATAGTAGGAATGTTAAGGTTTTTTTTTTTTTCCAATCAGGATTTTAAAAACAAAAGAAAACAAACAAGCAAGTGAACAAAAAACAACCTGGTAAAGTGACCATAGGATTCAAAGATAGCAGTGACCTTGATTTTGTTAATAACTTTAATAGTTCAGCATTTGAAATGAGGTATGAATGACATGAAGTGAAATATCACGATCTATTTTCATTACAAGAGTTTCTCATTGGAAAGAAAAACCATTATAAATGTCTTCTTTTATTCACATTTGCCAAAGAACCAAGAACTATCTGTTTCTTGTCTTTATGGATAAATCAAACTCATAAAAATTTTTTCCCCCAACCATCCAAATTACAAATATATTACATAATGAAATTTTCATAATTTACTTCAATATCATTCATTCTAAGATTACTGGACTTATACCTTAAACAATATTTTTGTTCACTTCTCAAATGTCTAGAAAGTAGGGTAAAATAGTACTTCATTTGCTCCAATGGCATTTTTCCAAGGCTTTGTGATTGAAAATATGTAAGCAAAAGGTTTTTTTTTTTCCAACAATTGTTTGAAAAAAATGTAATTTTATATAATTTCTCTAACATAGTCATTTTTGCATAACATGCTGAGATGGTGGGGGAAAAAGCACAGTTTGGTGGAATTAAGCTATTTTGCTTTAGTGCTTTTGAGGAGGAAACACTATGGTAAGGTACTAAGAAAGTAATAGCTTGGCAGATCTCTGTAATCCTAGGAAACTGGAACAAATTAAAAAAAAAAAATAACATGAACAGGCAATCCTTCCCCTGCTGGGGAAAGCACAATTTGACTTCTTAACACCCGTGTCACAAAAAAGAAAGGGTTTTTTTTTTTTTCATAGAGTGGAAGTAGTGGTGCTTAACATTGTCTGTTTTGTTGGCATGGGGCAGGGGATCTCCATGTCTGATGAAATTAAGATTTATTAGCCCCAAAGTAAAGGGATCATCATAGTTAGTAAATTTTATATTCAAGGCATCCAAGTGAGGTAAGACCTTTAAGATACAGTAGGCAGTGGACAAAAGTGAATTATACCTCAGGTCATCAAAGGAGAAAATGTCATTATCAACAGGAAAAGAATAGAATATATTTGTAACTCCAGGACATTCTAGTTATAAATTTAAACCATTTATTCTTTAAAAGGGTAATTAAGATGTCTAATTAGCAACATGAAGTCAGAAAGATGTGAGTGGATGTCTATTATTTCAACACAGAAGGCTACAAATCTTGCCTAAAGTCTTAAAATAGCAATGACCAAGAAAATTGTCCTGAGATCATGTGAAATATGTTATTTTAAACTTACTGAGTATGGTATAAGACTTGAATATAAAGAACAAATTTAGGGAAAATAAGGTTTATTAGCTAAAACTGCTTTAAATAAAGCAAAACCTTATATTTATAACTAGTTTGGAAATTATAGAATTTGTCTTTGGATGAGAAATAATTAAGTCTAAAAAAGTGCATATCAAACATAGCAGCATAAATGAGAATAAGCTGAAGTCTAAAGATGTATAAATCAGAAAGAAACAATGCAGAGTAAAATAAAAAGTCTTAATTCTCTAAATAATAAATGAGAAATACAATAATTTCTGCTAAAGTGATCATTTAAAAATGTGAATCCTCATGTGATGAACATATTAGGAAATAATATGAAGAAATTTCAAGTTTGCTTATGTGAATTTCATCTTCGAGAAACATTAAAAACAGAAAACTGAACAATTTCAAAATAACACAGAATAAAATGTTTCGAAAGACCACTAATATAAGCAAACTACAGTATTTTTTCAAGGTAATTTGCCATATTTATGGTATATCTTCTGATGTATTAGTAGCTGTGGGGAGCAGCTTAGCTTAACCAGGCATTCTACCTTACCCTAAGCCCTTCCCATCTTGCCATACATACCGATATTTTAAGAACCTGGTGCAAAGTAACCAGCAGCCTGAGACTACAGAACTGCAAATCACAGATGCACACACACATGTTTATGTATGTTTATGTGTGCATATTTATATGTGTATGTATATGCATATGTGTATTTTTTTGTATTTACTTACTATTTAACATGTACAAGCATATAGTCTCATTATTTATTAGATATCTATTTTTACTTTGGGTGTATCATTGATGAAGTTTTTAAATACTGTGCTGCTAAACCCATTTTCCCCTCAAATTTATGGTGTTTATAGTGTGATTTTTGTGAATCTCAGTGAGTTTTAGGACCACGTGTTGCATTAGAGTAGAAATGACTGTAATCTGATTTTTCTTCTTTGACTCAGCTGTTTTTATTTGTATCCCTGACATTTGTGTACTTGGCCAACCATAAACACTTAACAAATTTGTGTTAACTAATTCTGGATTTCAGGAAAGAGATTTTCTTTAGCTTGGTTAGCAATGTTTTTTTTTTTTTTATTCTGCACTCAAGTTCAATTGTGCAACACTTAGGAAAAATAAATTTATAGAAAAGTTGAAATTTGATCATTTAAGAGATTGTAATTGCTAAATGTAAATACACTAGTTGGCATTTAATTGCATTGTCTTAATTATTCCATTTTATATCCAAATTAAAAATGGCTTCAATAAAAGTTGCATGCATTTATGTGTGTGTGAATGTCTGTGAGTGTGTTTTCTTATCAGTAACATGAAAAAAGAGTAGGTCACATGAGCAACAAATTCCATAAATGGAAAACTCTCCCAATTTTCCTCTTACTGAGACAGAGAGAGAAAGAGAGAGAGAGAGAGAGAGAGAGAGAGAGAGAGAGAATTACACACCAGTGGTAAGGAAACTAGTTTTTTTTTTTAATCTGAAGGATAAGAAAGTAGGAAGCAGAACAGGATAAGGGCTTTACAATTAAGTGGAGAAAGCTAATCTTTAAGATTATTAGAAAAAGCTCTACTCTACACATTGCTTCGACCTCGTCACATAGACAACTCCAAGACTACACAGGCAACTTATGGAATGTCTACTTCGTTGACCTCAAACCTACAGAAAAAGATTCAATCTGGTCAGATCTTTGGATGAATTGAGGAAGAGGACCAGCATTTATGACTGCCTAGATTGAAGAAAAAAACCCTTAAATCAGCTCTGCTTGGTCTTGTCCTCCCAGAAACCATTTGAGGCAAAGACCAAGGTTTCAAAAAGTAAATTGCCATTAAAAAAGAAAGCTGGGGAGTCATAAAATCTAAGCTAAAACAACAAATATTTCAAAGGATGATCATTCAATTAAAATCTAGAACACAAACAGATAAATCAATATAGAAGAAACTAAAATTAGAAGGGACAAAATTCAATCTGAAATATTAAAACCTCTAAATATCATGAGATAAAAGAAATGGAACCAATGCCTGACAAAACACATGATCCTCTGGAAACCCAAGATAACATGGAACTACAACAAGATGATACAGAATGGGTAGAAAGAGAAATTTAATTAAAAATTAATAGAAGAAATTGCATTACAAATGCCAGAATTTATGGTCTACAGAATAAAAATATAGTTGGCAGAATAGAAAAGAAAAACACAAGTTCGTGGTAGTTTCTTCAAAAAAGAAGAAAAAATGTTTTAGTAGATTTACAATAATAACATTAATTAAAAGTAAACCTGGAAGAAAAGAAGCAAAGAGTAATAATACAAAAAAAAATATCTCAAGCAAAAGTCACTGATTGGAGAGAGAGGATAAATAGAAACACTTTAAAGAATCTTAGGTCTCCCAGGAAAAAAAAAAGATCCCCTAAAATGAACATGATAATACAGGAAATGCCATGAAAATACTTCCTGGAATTTCTAGTTGTGAAATACAAAGCACCAATCAAAACAGCAATTAATCCACTCCTCTAGGGACAAGGAGAGGAAGGTGGAAGAGAAGAGATAATGCTTTAAACTCCAAGCCACTGATTATTTAAAGAAATACAAATGGTAGACAAGAAATTCTCCAAGGAGTCAGGAAAAATGCATTCATATATAAAAGAAAAGAAATTCAAATATCAGACTCCTGTGTCCACTCAAAAACACAGAACAGATTAGAATGATATATACTAAAAGGCAAAGGAACTCAAGATGCAAATTAAAAATTCCAAGGAAACCACAGGTTAATTGGTAATAAAAAGAGGGACAGTGAATAAAAGAGGCATTTGAGGGATTCCCAAAAATTAAAAAAAAATAGTCATGAGCAATTATTCATATTCTAAAAATAAACATAAATTCAAATAAATGCAAATATTAAGGGAAAGATAATTAAAGAAATTACTCATCTCTAGAGATGATTAAAAAAAAAAAACTTTTATAGTGGTTTAAAGAAAGACAAAAACAAAACCAAAATCCTCCATGGATCACTTCCCAGCCTTCTCATTTCCAGCCTGAATAATGTCATTCAATCAATTGATTAGTATAATACAGTAAACATTTATTAAGTGCCTATTATGTGTCTGGCATTTTGCTAAATACTGGGGGTTCAAAATGAGGCAATAGACAACAGCTGCCCACAAGGAGCTTACAAACTAATGGGGGAGACAACATGCAAACATATTTACAAAGGAGGTTATAAACAAGATAAATAAGAAATAATTAAAAGAGTGAAGGCATAGAAATTAAGAGGCGTTAGGGTAAGCTTCCTATAGAAGGTGGAAATTTAGTTAGAATTTAAAGGAATCCTGGGAGGTTAGTGGTCTGAGTGGAGGAGGGAGAGTATCACAGGCAAGCAGGAGAGACAGAGAAAATGCCAAGAGTTAAGATATTGTTGGCAGAACAGTCAGTAGGCCAGTGTCACCGAATCAGAGTACTTGTTGGTGAGTAAGGTATAAGAAGCATGGAAAGTAGGAGGGTGCTAGGTTTTAAAGACCCTTGAATGTCAAATAGAGCAATTTGTATTTCCTCCTGGATCAAATGAGAAGCCACTGGACTTTATCATGTGTTTGCATGTAAGGGGAAGGGGAACAGATGATCACACTTCTGTTTTAGGAAAATTGCTTTACTGACTGAATTGAAAATGGATTGCAGTGAGGAGAGACTTGAATCAGGCATATCCCCCATCAGGCTATTTCATCAATCCAAGTGTGAGATGATGTAGGCCTCACTAGAGTATTGACAAAGTCAGAGGAGAGAGTGAGGTATATTTGAGAATATTTGCAAAGGTGAAATTGAAGACCTTGGCAACTGCTTGGAGATGGCGGATGATAAACAATAAGGAATCTAATATGACTCGTAGGTTGCAAGCCTGAGGAACAGGGAGGATGGTGTTGCCCTCTACATACATAATACAGAAGGTGGCAGTGGGGATTTAGATATAAAAGACCTTGAGCTCTGTTTTGAACATATTGAGTTTGAGAAGTCTCCTGGATATACAGTTCTAGATGTCTGAAAAACAGTTGCAAATGCAAGATTGGAGGCCAACAGGGATATTAGAGGAAGAAAGATTGGAGAATCATCAGCATAGGATGGTAATTAAATCCATGACAGCAAATGAGATCACCAAGCAAAATAGAATGAAAGGAGGAGAAAAAAGAGACAAGGACAGAATGCTGAGGGACACTTACAGTTAGAGGATGTGATTTTGAAGGGGATCTCACAAAGAAGACAAAAATGGAAGTCAGATTGGTAGGAAGGAAATTAGGAGAAAGTGTTGTCTCAAAAACCTAGAGTGAAGGGAGTATCAAGGAAAGAGTGATCGATATTGCAGAGGCAAATGAGAATTGATAAAAGGTCACTGGATTTGGTGGCTAAGAGGTCATTAGTAATATGGATAGTTTCAGTGGAATATAGTTTTGTTTCTAACTTTTAATAACCTTTGAGTTTTTTTTAAAGTTTAGTACATTCATTTTGCTGAAATAAGCAAAATATTGATTTGTGATTTCTTTATCAGGTTAGGAAACTTCTGGTATGAGAACTTCCTCCAGAAAATGAGATTTCTTTAAGGCCATATAAGTAGGAAGTGCCAGGCATGGAATTTGAACTCTGGTATTCCAGACAGTAGCCACTATACTAGGCTACATTTATGCATTAATACTGTATTGAGAGAAGCTACATGAGAAAAATTCCATCCACTATCACCTCTTAAAAATTATTTTGCCAAAATCTGACAGCACCTATAGGAGGGGGAAAAATCGAGGCAAAATATGCATTTGCAGGGGATTTGATAAAGTGGTTTCTGTTAAGCTTTTTACAAAAGAAATCTACCTAGCCACAACATAGGAAGGATATTCAACAAGGTTACAGAATTTATTAATTTTGGAAGAGCTTCCTTGACTTTTTTTTTTTGCTAACCTGTTGCTCCGTCAGAAGTCTGAAGGGGGAGCTCTTGATTCATCTAGTCCTTGTTTCGTATTGAACTACCAGGAGCCTATGTTAATTGTGTCATCCTTAGTCCCAAGGGAACAACTAAGTCAAAAGATGGTTTCATGTCATATAAGGAAAAACTGACAAAACATATGGGATAGGGTTCTTTGATATTGCTGCTACTACAATCTTTATATCTCTAGCACCAGATATAGAATATTGTATATATATCTATAAATATATTTATGTATATATATGTAACATACATAAATATATATGTGTGTATGTATGTATATATGTATATAAGTGTATGTGTCTTTTATAAGTGTGCTTTGAAAATTTAATTATTTGATTATGCAACCAGAGGGAATAGTGTCACTCAAAAGCATACTAGAGTTGTTTGAATTAGTAGCCTCTAGATGGTGATGTTTCCTTGTTATTATACATCTGAACCTTCATAGATAGCCACTGATTGGATTATTGAAGGATCAGTACAAATAGTCATAGGCATCCATTATGGAGACTCCATTGTAAATGGCATATCAGTTCAAGAAATCTAAAAGCAAAGCCTAAATCTGGTCTTCTTTTTTGTTTATTCACCTCTTCAGCTGCACTGGAGCTATATCTACATTGTTTGCCTAGTTGTATTATAATCTAAATTGACTTCTCTAACTGTATGTTCTACATACATTACACTACAGATTATAGGGTTTTCAGGGTAGACTCTGGTGTGAGAGTTTTTGAACCCTTTTCTTGGTTTCTTTCCACCTTTGGTGTCCACTTGATTCACTCAACTCACACTGGTGGCTCCAAGAAGGTTCAGTATGCACAGTGGCCACACCTCAGTAGACAAATGGACTAAACCAGGTTGAGGGGAACTCAGGAGTGTCAAATTCATTGGTGAGTTAGAGGGGCGTCTACCCAAAGCATATGAAGACTTGCCTCAGTGGAATGGATGGATAAAAAATGTTTGTTTCAAAGGCAATGCAGGTGACTATAACAGGTCTATGGAAGACATAGAGCTTGGTTAGATATTGAAGATGCCAAAGTTATCCACTACATCCCAAACCATGGACAGCCATCTTGACTTTTGTCTTGCCACTGGACTTTGATGACTTTGGAAGAGAGAGTGAAACAGATAATTTTGTGCAACTCTGCTTCGCTCAACCCCAATTTATGTATAAGTCAAAAGACATCATCTATACCATTTTACCATTTTTACTTACCTCAAAGTCCTGTGGCAATATACAAATGATTAAGAAGCAGTTGCAGATACACTGGGAGCTGTAGTCAGAGCCCTGCACACAGAAGACCCAGGCTATAAAGTTATCTTTTTGTTGGACTGAAGCAACAGCGGGATTTAGCAGCCCCCTGGGTGTTTGAGTAGGTTTTATAAGGACCATACTGCTTACTTCTCGGTGTGAGGAAGGGGCTAGAAAAAGTGTCCTAAAAAAAGAAAAGAAAAAATGCCTGAAAATGACCCTAAAAATTGTCTGCTTCACCCAACCCTGGCCTGCTTCCTGTGACAGGCAAGGATCCCTCCCTGTGGTCAAAATACATAAAAAATGTACAAAACTTGTACCAAGATGTTTCCACTCACCACTGCTAAAATGAATGCACAAGCTTATAAACAACACAAAATCCGGTAGACCTTTAAGATAAACAGCTCTTGGTGTGAGAGAACTCAGCAGGTATTACATCCAAATAGCAGCCCTGAGTGGAAATACAGCTACAAAACAAAGGCCAGCTTACTGAAGTTGGAAGGGGATACACTTTTTTCTATTGTGGTGACAGTGACGGAGAGCACTTTGAACATGGGGTAGGTTTTGTAATGAAAATTAATCTAGTCAACAAGTTTTTATGACTCCCCAAAGTAGTGATTGCCACTCATAGGAAAGTTTCATGTCACCTACATCAGTGCATATGCTTCCACTGTGATGAACCTTGATGAGGCCAAAGAAAAATTTATGAAGACCTAGAGATTGTCATCATCAATGTGCAAAAAGAAGACAAGCATATAATTCTGGGTGATTTTAATGCAAGAGTAGGCACAGACTACTAGACATAGCAGAGAGTCCTTGGGAGGAATAGAGGTGGAAACACCAGCAGCGGTGGTCACTATCAAAGACTTGTATCTTTCATGGCTTTCTCATAACTAACATTCTTCTGTTTACCTAAATGCAATAAAATTTCATGGATGCATCCTCACAGAAACATTGGCATTTAATTGACTGTCATTATAAGGACAAGAGACAGAATGTGGAGTGACAAAGGTGATATGTGGTACAGAGTGTTGGACTAATCATAGACATCCTCTGCAACCTAAACATTCACATTCAACTAAAGTGATATCTCCAAGGCAAATCAATTACCAAAAGGCTTAATGTCAAAAGATTAGCATGCTTCTCTATGTGTGAGCAATTCATTGTTAACTTGGAGGAAAAGCAGAACTGACACATGGTTGGCAACCATGAAGCAGAAAAGGAGGGGGCAACTTTCAGACAATTGATGTACAGCACTGCATTTGCTCATTCTGGGCCAGAACACATACAAACATCAAGATTAGTTTGAAAAACAAAATGATGCAGAAATAAAGAAGCTGCTAAACAAAAAATGCCAATTCTGCAAGGTTTACTAGCAGGATAGTTGGTCCCTCTCTAAGAAGGCAGCATTTAACTCTGCCAATAGTAAAGTGCAAGAGAAGTTGAGAGAGATGCAGAATTCTTTGCTCAGAAGAAATTCCTTTTTATGCTGATAGTAACAATCTAAAGTGATTTTATGATGTTCTGAAGGCTGTTTATGGGCCAAAGTCTGATTGCACATCTCAAGCACTCAGTGCTGATGGAGTCACAGTGAGCAGAGATGAGGACACAGTCTGTAGTGTTCTTAACAAACCATCATCAAACAATGCTGAAGGCATTGAAAGCATACCTCAGGTTAAAGTCAATCCTTTCTTGCCCAACTTCCAGCTGAAGAAGAGGTTTTGAATTCCCTTAGGCTCCTCTCAATGTCTGGTGCTGATGCTATTCCAGCTTAGATTTATAGGACAGGGTGTCCAATGCTCATACAAAAATTGACAAATTTTCTGGGTTATATGACAAGAAGATGTTATCCTGTAGGAGTTCAAAAATGTATCCATTGTCTACCTCTATAACAGAAAGGGTAACAGGTTTTCCTGTGATCAACACAGTGGGATCTCTCTCTTTTTTTTATTTATGGCAAGATTCTTGCCACAATCATCCTTAATAGGCTGATCTTTCACTCGGAAAATAGTCATCTACCTGAGAGCTAGTGTGGTTTCAGAAAAGGCAGAGGAACAGTCAATATGGTGTTTGCTGCTCAATAACTCTAGAAGAAATTCAAGAAGCAGAACCAAGATCTGTACACAATATATTTTTTTTTCCAATCTGATGAAGACCTTTGATACTGTCAGTTTTGAGCACTTGTGGACAATTATGGCAAAATTTTATTGCTTGGAAAAGTTCATCAATATTGTACACCACTTTCATGAATGTGTGTTTGCATGGGTTCTGGATAATGGACAGTTCTCTCACACTTTCCCAGTAACCAATGGAGTGAAACAGGGCTATGCACTTGCTCCCATGCTTCTTAGCATGATATTGTCTGTGATATTTTTGGACACCTCCAATAAGGATGAAAACATCAACAATGTCAGCTACTGCACTGATGCCAAATTATTTAACCGGAAAAGGCTACAAGACAAGACTAAAGTAGAGAGAGAGTTGATGTGTAACTTTTTGTTTGAAGATGAACGTGGATTCAATGAAGCCTCTGAAGCTGAGGTGCAACAAAGTGTGGATCAATTCTTTGCTGTTTGCATTAATTTTGGCCTAACAATTAACATCGAGAAAACAGAGGTTCTCCATCAGCCAACACCATGCCATCCATACATGGAACCATCAGTTACAACAGCAATGCTATAGAATGATGTGGTTAAGTTCACTTACCTTGTCAGTACACTTTCCAGGAATGTCCACATACATTGCCAGAGCCAGATCAGTGTTTAGGTGGCCCTGAAGGAAAGCGTTGGTAAGAAGAGGTATCAGACTGCCTAGCAAAATGAAGGTCTACCGAACCATCGTACTGATGTCATTGCTGCAAGCCTCTGAAATCTGGACAGTATACTAGTGACATGCCAGGAAATTGAATTGTCTTAAGAAGATTCTCAAGTTCATTTTGCAAGATAAGGTACTGAGCACTGAGGTCCTTTTCAAGCTTAACTGCCAGACAATCAAACTCTAGTGCATCCCAGTGCAACTTCTGTCTGACTATTCTTCAGTTTACATTTCTGGCTCACTATCCCCATTTTCTTTTGGGTCTTCAACTCTTCTACCCTCAAAACCTTTCCCTCTTTTGGTAGACTTATTGTCTTTCATGGATTTTACTATAATCTCTTTGCATATGACTTCCAGATCTATAGATCCAGAACTAATGACTTCACTGTTCTTAGTATTTCAACATCAATAAGGAATTCGTTTGATGCTACAGAGAAATCTTGATCTCAGCTCTTCCCAAAGAGCATTCATTATATTTTTCCCCAAATCATCTTCTCTTGAAATTTTCCTAATAGCTTCTTTCTTCCAAAATCACCACCAGGCTTCCAGTCTACGTCAGAATTTCCTGGGGCTCTTCATACTTTCTCATTCCATATTCAATCAGTTACCACATTTTGCATTTTCTGACTTCTCATCTCTCTAATCCAGCCCCTTATCTCTACTCACACATCTACTTTCTTAGTTTATTCACTCACCACCTCTTACTTAGGCTAATACGACAACCTCCTCATTGGTCTTACTGCCTCAAGTTGCT
>JAQQSZ010004310.1:0-14191 GCA_028646595.1 Phalanger gymnotis | reverse complement strand
GGTGTTCGGTTGGATGGCAAACTCCAACTCGGCATCCATGGCGGTCGCTCGAACGCTGATCGTCTTGGGCATGGTGGCGGGCGAGCTGGCAAAGTTTCGCGGCAGGCGGTGAAGACAGGCGGCCGCCGCGACTTAAGCTCTGGGGGTCCGGGGCTGGCTGCGTCCCTAGAGGCAGAGAGGCTGCTGCTCGGCTTCCTGCTAAAGGATCCGACTCGGCAAACCCCACCCAGGAAAGAGCCCCCGAGTCGAAATTTGAACTCATGTTTTTCCTGACTCCAGGTACAGCACTTCATCCACTGCACCACCTACCTGCCTTTGGGAAGGTAGCGGTGGAATAACCAGGTGAAGATGTTTAATAGGTTGTTAGAAACGCAAGGCTAGAGATCACCACTAGACATGTAGATTTAAGGATCATCTATGTAGACATGACGATCAAATAAATTGGAGCAGAGAAAATTGCTAAAGAAAGAATATAGAGAAAAGAGTGGGTAGCCAGGTAGCGGAGGGGATATAGCGCCAGGTCTGGAGTCAGGAAGATGTGAGTTTCAAATATGGCCTCAGACGCTTATTAACTGTGTGACCTTGAATGAGTCATTTAACCCTTTGCCTCAGTTTCCTCATCTGTAAAATGAGCTAGAGAAGGACATGGCAAATCACTCTTCTGAGAAAGCCCCCAAAGGGGTCACAAAGAGTCAGCGTGACAGAAACGAGTGAACGACAACTGAATTATTAGCATTTTCTTCATTACTCTCTTGTCCAGATAATCCACAAGTTAGTGACTCTTGTTTCTATGTTAAAGATTTTTTGTATGTAAAGTTACATAACTTGGCAGCTGGAGTCAGAGTCTCAGAACTATGCAGAGCCCCATCACATCCTGGCACCTTGACTGTCGTTAAACAGGAGACCATTGATGATCTCGAAGAAAAATGATTTAAGAGAAGGATGGAAATAGAATACAGATAAGTAGCAGAATGATACATTAGAATAAGAAGAGACCTTGGCTTTCACATAGCCCAGCCCTCTCATTTTACAGATAAAGATAAGGCCCAGAGAAACGAAATGATTTGATCAAGATCAAAAACCTATTTAGTGGGAAAACCAGGGGAAGAACTAAAGTAGCCTGACCTGCTTCTTCACTCAGTGATCTCAGCAGACCACTCAGTAGAAAGGAGGACTCATCTCAACTCAACAATCTCTTGTTCAGTGCTCATTGCATGTAAAACATGGTGGTGGGTAATGGAGTATGGACAAAAATTAATTGATCCCTGCCTTCAGACACTTTGCATTCTACTGAGTAACATGTAGATAGATAAGTACACAAGGTAATTCAAGGAAGAATTTCTCCTTCAACTAACTCCTTCAACTAACAACTGTGGGGGGAGGGTAGTAGAAAGAGGATATCAAGAAAAGCTTCAAGGAAGAGGAAGTAAATAAACTGAGCCTTGAAAGAAGCTAAGCACTCTAGGAGGTAGAGGTTAAGAGGATGTGAATTCCAGGTATAGAAGATAGCATATAAAGTTGTATGAAGGCAAGATGATGATGTAATGCCGAGTTTCAGAATAGCTAGTGATGCGGTTGACCTCGGACAATGGAGTACATAAAGAGGAGTGATATAAAGTAAATCTGGCCAGCTGAGTTGGAACCAGATTGTGGAGGACTTTCGATGACAACCTGAGGAGTCTGTATTATAATCTAGTGGTAATAGGGATCCACTGAATGCTTAGGAAGATTATTTTAGCAACTGTATGGCAAATGAATCAGAGAGGGGAGAGATTAAAAAGCAGAGACCCATTAGGCTGTCTCAAGTCTAGGCAAGAGCTGAGGAGGGAATGAACCAGAGGTGTGCCAGTAAATTTTTAACGAAGCCTCTCCAAAAGGAAAGGTACACACAACAAACTTTTAAGTTTAATCTGAATTATTAATACTTCCTCCATCACTTTCTTAAGTCTAGACCAGGGGTGGGGAAATTGCAATCTGACTCAAGGAGACATGTCTAGGTCCTCAAGTACAGCCCTTTGACTGAATCCAAACTTCACAGAACAAATCCCCTTAATAAAAGGATTTGTTCTGTAAAACTTGGACTCAGTCAAAAGGCCACACCCAAAGATCTAGAAGGCCACACGTAGCCTTGAGGCAGGAGGTTCCCTACCCCTGGTCTAGACAATCAATAAAACAGTCAATCAGGCCCTGATTCATAGAGTTTGCTGATTTCCAAGATGTAAGTGCTCACGCTGAAAATTTAATAAGCAATTCTCTAGAGAGGAGGATCAAGCTGGCTCTAGTCCACCCTTGGAATTAACTAAGGTAGTGGTAGCGTGATTGGAAAGAAGGAAACAATTGTAAGAGATGTCACAGAGGTAGGATCACTAGGACTTAGCAACTGATTGCATAAAGGGGCTGAGGAAGAAGGAAGAATCGTGGATTACTTGGAGTACATGATGACTTTGAGATTATGAATCAAGGAGTTCATGGTCTTAGAAATCATTTCATCAAACTCTTTCATTTAATAATTGCGGAAGATGAACCTCAGAGGGATTGCCTTGCCCAAGATCACACAGTGGTATGAGGTAGAACTGGCCTTCTAACCCTTGGTCCTCGGACTTTGAATCCAGTGGTGTCCAAAATCTGTGTGGGAGTCTCAACAGAAAAGGGGAAGTTTGGAGCAGACTCAGTGACTTCATTTTGCATACTTTGGATTTGAGCTGTCTATGTGACATCCAAGTAGAGACTCCTAGCAGGCGGCTGATGATGTGGAATCTACCTCCTGGAGCCCAAGAGGCAGATTAGAGTTGGATATGTGGAGTTAGAAGTCATCTACAGAGAGCAATAAGGGGAGTAGATGAAATTCTAAAGAGAACGTGTAGAGAAAGAGAAGTCCCAGGGTAGAGCCTTGGGGGACAACCATGCTTAGCAGGTAAGAGCTAGGTGATGATCCAGAAAAGGAAACTGAGAAAGTGTGCTCTGACAGTTTGGAAAACCAGGAGGGATGGGCATCATAAAAGCCAGAGGAGGAGAGAATGTTCAGAGAATGGTCTCTACAGTGTCAAAAGTTGCAGAGATCTCAGAAAAGATGAAGCCTAAGAAAAAGCCAGATTGGGCAGTTAAGAGATCTCTGGTAATTTTGGAAAGAGCAGTTCCAGTCAAAGTTACACATCTTTTTCTGTTGAAGGAGGGCAAAAGCTAGAAACAGGACCAAGGTGAAAGGGAATCCCTTTTCAAAAAAGATTGCAGACCATTGATGTTATGTCTATTCAGTCATCTTCAGCTGTGTTCTGACTCTTTGCTGATCCCATTTGGGGTTTTCTTGGCAAAGATACTGGAGTGGTTTGCCATTTCCTTCTCCAGCTCATTTTACAGATGAGGAAACTGAGCCAAACAAGGTTGAGTTACTTGCCCAAGGTCACACAGCTAATAGGTGTCTGAGGCCAGATTTGAACTCAGGTCTTTCTGATTCCAGGCCCTGTACTCAGTCTGCCTACTGTGACACCTAGCTGCCCCACTGATATTAATATAGTCTTTAAGACACTTTTCCTTCCCAGAAGTGAACATGATCTCTGCCTTGGGCCACTTTCCTTGAGGCTGGGAAGAAATCCGGCCAGGGCCAACACTCAGAAAACTGATCTGCATTTTAGGCATGCAGAATTCCCTTAATGTGCCTGCCACACCACCCCAAAGAAGGAGGAGCACTCTTTACTAGGAGAAACATACCAACTCAAATTGGGAAAGGTCACTTCTAACTCTAGAAGAGATGATTAATGAAAATTTCCCGCAGCTTTTTGGAGCTTTAGATTATATTTCTTCCAGCAGCAGGTCTTGAGCTCCCAGTCTTTGCCATTCATATTGACTGAGCATTTTGTCTCAAAGACAAGATGGTTTTTGAATTGCTCACATGGGAACCCCATCTATTTATATGCCACCATAAGATGAAAAGAACAGGCAAGGCCTCTCATGCATTTTGCCCTTTTGCAAACTGTTTTCTGAATATAAATATTTATAAGTTTATTTTTTATTATTTTTGGTCACTATGAAAAGGAATCTCAGGGAGCCTCATGGAATTGCAGGATTGCAAGATGAATCTTTCAGTACCCCTTTCCCACAAGACCTCACTAGTCACTCTGGGCAGGAGGTTTCTCCTTTGTTGTCTCCAGGGCCCTTATCCCAGATGTAAATTTCAAAGAAAGAATATATAATGTTCCACATGTCAACATCCCTATGAAATATCTAGAGGATTTCAAAAGTCCCCTGCAGTAGAAAAGAAGGTGCTAGAAGGTTTCATTCACAACATCCCAGCATGACCATGACATGACAGAAATGACTAATAGATATAGAGGGCTGTCCTTACTCATTGGCAAAGTAGATGGCCAGTCAGTCACCAAGTATTTACTAAGCACTTATTATCTTAGGTGCTGTTCTGTACTGTACAGAGGCACCAGGGAAGCCTCCAACCCAATATAATACTTCCCTTGACCAATTAGTTCACACAAATTCCACAGTTAGAACTCATTTTTTTGTTTGTCTAAACAAGCAGAGACTTCTCTTCTCCTAATAAGATACAAACACCCCTAGGAGAGCTAAGTATTAAGCCTTGTAAATAATTTACCCCTTAGTATGAATGAGTTAATAAAATAATGTTTTATGTTTCTATAACATTCTAAGGTTTACAAAGCCCTTTTTTTCCCAACAATTCTGTGAAGCAGGTATTATCTCCATTTTATAGGTCAAGAAACTGAGGCTCAGAAAAGTAAAGTGAACTTCCCAGGCTTATGTAGTCAATAAATTACGGAATCAGGACTTGAACCCAAATCATAGAGCTATAAAACTACCTCACCACCTCTATACACTATCTCTCAGGTCCTTTCTAAAAAGTACATTTTGATGGAGGAAATGATTGCTTTTGATAAAGGGTATTGGAAACTGCTAGCAAGGGAGAAGTAGAATCTCTACTGGGAAAGGATTCCAAAAGGGGAGGTTTAGGTACTAATAAAAAAAAATATAAATGAATATAACATTTATTTATATATATGTATATTATATATATATATATATATAATACATAAATATTAAAAAAACCCAAAAATCCAACTTTGTTTACTTCATGACTTGGCATGCTGAAGACCTGGAATGTGGATACATCATGACGTTGTAGAATGAGCTTTGGACAGAAAACCTGAGTAAAGCATTAGCCATATGACCCTGGGCAACACATATTCTTACCCGTTCCATGTCTTAGTTTCTTCATTTTGAACTAAAGATAATAATGCTTTCTTTATGAAGCTTATAGACTTGTTGAAATGATCAAATGTGTTGAAGGTTGTAAAAATGTTTTGTAATGCACTAAATAAATGCAAGTTTTTTTAAAAAAAATTTTATTTGGTATGGGCATGGATTTCTGGTTTTAAGACATTACCATGCTTAGTAATGCATTTCTGTCTGAAAAAACATCCTAGTTAAGTTGAGAGAGGCTGATTAGCAGGTCTTCTGAGGAGGGATGAATTATTTGGTTACAATAACCTTCAAAGACCAACCATTAAGTTGTACAGGGATTATTAATATGGCATAAGGGATGCCTATGTTGATGAAGGAATAGAACCTAGAAGTATTGAAATATTAACATGATATTAAAGTTCTACTCTGGTGCCTCTGTCCTGAATGTAGGCCACAGAATCACAGAATCTCAGAGCAGGGAGGAACTTGGTAGGTCACATAATTCAAACCTCATCTACAACATCTCTAATTAGTGGTCATCCAGCCTCTGCTTGAAGATTGGTGAAAGGGAACCCACCACCTTCTGAGGATGCTTGGAAGAAGGAAACTGAATAGGGAGTAGAGGGGGAGATGAAGGTACCCAGCTTGAGAGCATTGTAGAGAAAATCCAGGAGAGTCTCCAGTGGAATCTGAGAGGAATAAAGACGCTACGGGCCTGGGCCTCCTCCTTCAAATGAAGGTCCTAGGAGGAATCAGCCAATCAGATGGAGTGTCTTCAAGAGCAGGGAGAATGAGCTTCCAGGATGAAGAGGTTTCTGGGACACTGCCAAAAAAAAGTCTGGAAGAATCAGGAGTGTTGCCCATTGGTCAATGCATAAGTACATAAGGCTTTGGCCACAGAAATTCATGAAATCATCTACTGTGTGGTGGAAGATAATGTGGGGTACCGGAGGAGAGAATCCCTGCGGAGACGAAATCAAGATGCTTGAAGCATTGGGGTGTTGACGAAGCACAGAAGTGATTCATAGATGAATTATAAATGTGTACAGAGTGTCTTAAAGGTCTTAGTGAAGCTTTAATGACAACTTCAGACTGCATTAAAACTTTTGAGACACCAGATGAGGGAGAGAGAGATAGGAAGAGAGAGAGAGAGAGAAGAGAGAGAGAGAGAGTGTATGTGTGTGTGTATGTGTGTGTGTGTGTGTGTGTGTTTTCTCCCCACTTTGTTGTTGTTGAGTCATGTTCAACTCTTTGTGAACCCATTTGGAGTTTTCTTGGCAGAGATACTGAAATGATTTGCCATTTCCTTCTCCAACTCATTTTATAGTTGAGGAAACTGAGGCAAACAGGATGAAGTGACTTGTCCAAGGTCACATGGCTAGTAAGCATCTGAGGCCAGATTTGAGCTCCGGAAGATGAGTCTTCTTGACTCCAGGCCCAGCGCTCTGTGCACTATTGTGCCACCTAGCTGCATCTGTGATTTCATCAGTATAAGGAGTTCCCAGTGTGAAACTTCCTCTAGGACACTTTCAATGCAACCTATAGTCTTAGAGTATTGCATAGGGCCCTGAGATGTTAAGTAATTTGTCCATAGTCATTCAGCCAGAGGCAGCACCTGAACACAAGTCTTTCCAAATCCCAAATCTGAGGTTACCTCTCTATCCACTATGCCATGTTGCCTGTTTATGAGATAAATGATACCCTGGATTTTGCTCTGATTCTATTGGACATGCCACAGAGCTTACTAGATTGGGGTGGGGGGAGGGAGATTTCTTTCAAGAGTTCATGCCTAGATTTCAACAAAACTTCTGTTAAAGTCTCTCATCCTAACCTTATGAGCAAGATGGGGAGATGACAGTATCATTATGTATATTTAGAACTATTTGAATGACAGGACCCAAAGAGTAGTCTTTAACATATTGATCTCATATTTGAATTAGGTTTCCAGTGAAATATCCCAGGAATCAGTCCTTGGCTCTTGGCTGTTTGAAATTGTTTTCAATGACTTGAATAAAGGTGTAGATGGTGTGGTTATCAAATCTGAGGAAGAGGCCAAGTGGGAGGAATAGCTACCATCTTGGATGAAAGTGTCAGGGCGCACAGAGATCTCAGAAGCATAAAACACTGGACCAAATAGAAGATGAAATTTGATAGGTACAAGTGTCAAGTTTTCTTCTTGGATTCAGGAAGTCATCTTCACAAGTACCAGCTGGTGGAGGTGTGGCTAGATAACAATTCGTCTGATAAAAATCTGGCCAGCTTTTGTGAACAGAAAACCCAGTAAAAAAAATGTGTTATGGTGGCCAAAAAAACAACAACCCAACAATGAAAGCTCAGATTGCATTAAGTGAAGCATGATGTCCAGAGTGAGGGAGGCGATGGCCCTATTGTACTCTGTCCTGGTCAGGCCACATCTAGAGTATTGTGTTAAAGCTGAGGTATCACATTTTCAGAACAATATCAATAAGCTAGTAGATGACAAGAGAAAGGTGGCCATTGCGGTGAAAGGCTTCAAAAATCACACCATCTAAGGATCTTTTCAAAGAACTAAGGATCCATAGTATAGAGATGAGAAGACTTGGGAAAGGGTATGATATTGATCTATGGGTGTAGCAGTCGATCAGTCATTAAACGTTAAGTGCCTGCTTTGTGCCAGGCACTGTGCTAAGTTCTGGGGATACAAGAAAAGGCAGAAGACAGACCCTGCTCCCAAGGAGCTTACAATCTAATGATGGATACAACATACGATCAAGACACGTACAGGATAATTTGTAAATAATCAACAAAAGGGAGACACTAGAATTAAGGGGGATCAAGAAAGACTTTCTATGGAAGTGGGATTTTAGTTGGGACTTGAGGGAAGTCAGGAAAGCCAAGAGGTGGATGAGGAAGAAAGGCATTCTAGGTGTGGGAGATGGCCGGTGAAAATGTCCAGAGCCAGAAGATGGAGTTGGAAGAAGAGCAAGAAGGCCAGGGTCATTGAATTGTTGGTTGGTTGTTGTCTTCTAGAAGAGGACCAAAATGACATCACTATGTTAGAGTCAAGTTGCAATGCATGTGGCTGTGGCTGATCAGAACAATATGAGCTCAGAATGTTCTACTACAGGTCAGGAACAAATATCACATGTGAACATTTGATGAATATGTGGTGGGGAGTAAGGTGTAAGAAGACTAGAAAGGTATGTGGGGTAGGGGTAGGGTGGGGGGAGAGTAGTTTTGAAGAGTTTGAATGCCAAACAGAGGATTATTTATATTTGATGCTAGAAGGGATAGAGATTCAGGGGATTTTGTCGAGTGGGGGGAACAGGGTGACATGATCAGACTTATGCTTTAGGAAGATCACTTTGACAGCTGAGTGGAAGATAGATGGGAGTGGAGTGAGACATATGTGTAGCAGAGGGGCCACCTAACAGGCTACTACAATAGTCCAGGCATGAGTGGTGAGGGCTTGCACCAGGCTGGTGGCTGTGTCAGAGGAGAGAAGGGGGTGTTATAATAGATGTTGTGAAAGTAAAATCAACAGGCCTTGGCAACAGATTTGACATAGGGAGATAAAAGAGTGAAGTGTTGAGGTGTGAACCTGGCTATCTGAGAGGGTGGTCATTCCCTATACAATAAGAAGAAGTTAGGAAAAGGGGAGGGTTTGGGGGAAAAAATAATGAGTTCAGTTTTGGACGTGTTGATTTTAAGTTGTCTATAGGACATCTAGTTGGAGATTCCCAATAAATACTTGGAGATGCAAGACTGGAGGTCAGCAGAGAGGTGAAGGCTGGATGAGTCGATCTGAGAATCATCAGTATAGAGATGATAATTGAATCCTTGGGAGCTGATGAGATTATCAAATGAAGAGAAGAGGGCCCAGGATAAAGCCCTGTGGGACACCTATATTAATGAGCAATTAGAGGCCAGGGCTTTGGTCTAGACCCACAAATAAATATTCGAAAGGATGTCATATGTAAGAGGGACTTATTCTAGTCAGTCTGAGAGGAGGACTAGAAGCGTTGAATAGAAGTTAAAAAGAGCCAGATTGAGTCTTGAAGGAAGGAACAACTTTCTAACAATTAATGCTGTCCAAAAAAATGGCATAGCAAAACTTGGGAATGGATGGAATGGGTTTCCCCTTACTGGAATTCTTCAAATGCTGGCTGGGTGACCTTGGTCAGGGATCTCGTAGCCAGGATTTCTATTTAGGTACTAGTTAGACTAGATGCCTTTGAGGTCCCTTCCAGTCCAGACTCCCTGATTCTGTCAACAGGCAGACAGGATGCAGAGCACAGACCAGATGACTTCCAAGGTTCTAACATCATAGGATTCTGTGAAAAGTTCAAAGGTGGGAAAGATTATAAAAGACTTTTCTTTTCTCATCCCCACCCCCACCTGCTGCAGACTTGAGAAGGACTGGGATTTCAGAGGTCTGGGGTAGTTGCTGTGATTTCAAGGAAAATGCATCCTTGGACTTTGAGGCTTCTTTGTATGACTGGTGGAGGTGCATTCTTCAGTCTTGCTTTGTTCTCCTATTGAAATTGGAATACGTGGAATGTCACCACTGGGTACCCATATTTGTTCTAGTGTAGTGGGATGGAACAGTAAAGTGCAGCTTTGGTTTGCTGTCAGGGAGCTGACAGTCTCATTGAATACTTGAGAGGAACAATGCAGTCTCCACCTCTCCCCAGCCCCTACCCAGGGCTAGTGGCTTCTTGGAGAGTAAGCAGAAGGAGATAATTATCTAAAAGAGTTTCTGTTTATATTCAGACGTCTTTAGGAATAAGGAAAGAAAAGTATGACATAAACAAGGGTTTCTAAACAACAGAGGGAGCACACTTGGAGTTTGCTCCTCTCCCATCATTTCTCTCCATTTTACTACAGCAGCAGGAGAAACAGCTTCTCTCTAGAGCGAGCTCGAGCTCAAAGCCTGAGATAATGGAGTCATGAGATGATTCCACCTCCTGGGGCTGTAGAGTCGAAGGGCCTGGGCTCAGATCCCACCTCTGACACTTACTCCCTATGTGAACTTTGGAAAAAAAAATCACTTAACCTCACTAAGACCTCAGCTTCCTCATCTGTAAAATGGTGTTGGACTAGATCATGCCTGAGGATCCTTCTAGCTCTAAATCTGTGGTCCTATAGCTTTTGACAGGAGTGGAGGATGAGGATAAACAGGTCACCACTCTGAGAATCACACCTCATCTCCAGAGTTGGGAGGATCACAGATAGAGCAGGAGGGTATCTCAGTGATTATGCAATCCAATCTCCTTATTTTATAGGTGAGGAAACCTGAGGAAGTTGCTGCCACATAGGCAGCAAGCATCAGAGGCATGATTGAACCCAAGTGCTCCAACTGCAGAGCTAGGGCTCTTTCCACTATACTATGAATCCTCCTTCATTTCTAAAAATCTTTTAATAATATCATTGTTGTGATAGAGTTAGGTTCATTCTGTTTCAATGTCTGAACTTCCTCACCAAAGATCTCACTTTTGCTCAGTCTATTCCATTACTTGGAATGCCTTTCCCTTTCCTGACTACACATCTGCAAAATGAAGAGGTTGGGCTAGAGTCTAGTCAGTAGACCTAGGATCCTTTGGGGACTTTACATCATTCATATGATGGCTTACATGTCCGTTCTCTAACCCACTTTTTTCTTTTTCTTTTCTTTTTTTTTTGCTAGCCATGTTCAGTGTCTTCTAATTTTTTCCCACTTAATAGCATTTTATTTTTTCCAATTATATGTAAAAATAGTTTTCAACATTCACTTTTATAAGATTTTGGGCTCCAAATTCTTTTCTCCCTCCCTTCCTGCCCCCCTCCACAAGACAATGTGGAGGTGAGCAATCTGACACAGGCTATACGTGGACAATCATATTAAACATATTTCCACATAAGTCATGTTGTGAAAGAAGAATCAGAACAAAGGGGAAAAACGACGAAGAAGAAAAAAAAAAGAGAGCGAAAGTAGTACATTTTGATTGGCATTCAGACTCCATAGTTCTTTCTCTGGATGTGGATAGCATTTTCCTTCGTGAGTCTTTTGGAATTGCCTTTGATCATTGCATTGCTGAGAAGAGTTGAGTCTATCAAAGTTGATCATTGCACAGTGTGGCTCTTACTGTGTACAATGTTCCCCTGTCTAATCCACTTTTCTCAAGGCCTGACTTAAAACCTGCCTTCTCCATAAAGCCCTCAACTCTATTCTAACCTTATAAGAGCACTACCTCTTTCTAATTCCTTAACTTGTTATTCTATCATGTCCCTCTTTTCATGACCTCATTTTTTAGGTTTTCTTGGTAAAGATACTGGAATGTGCCTTCTTAATAAGGGTGGATGGGGAGGGAAGAAGGGAGAGAATTTGGAACTCAAAGTTTCAAAAACAAATGTTAAAAATTGTTTACACGTATAACTGGGAAGTGAGATATACAGGCAACGGGGTATAGAAATCTGTTTTGCCCTACAGGAAAATATAAAGGAAGAGGATAAAAGAAGGGGTGGTGGTGATAGAAAGGAGGGCAGACTGGGGAAAAGGGTAATCAGAATGCATGCCATCTTGGGGTGGGGGGAGGGAAGAGAAGAGGAGAAAATTTGGAACTCAAAATCTTGTGGAAGTGAGTGTTGAAAACTAGAAATTAATAACAAAAAAAGGTACTGGAGTGGTTTGTCATTTCCTTCTCCAACTCATGTTACTGATGAAGAAACTGAGGCAAACAGGGTTAAATGACTTGTCCAGGGTCACCTAGAGCTAGTATGTGCCAGAGGTCAGATTTGAACTCAGATCTTCCTAACTCCAGGCCTGGCACTCTAGCCATTGTGCCACATAGCTGCCCCAATTCCTTAGCACCTATTATCAACATCCATCTGCCATTTAGCATGCCACCAACTCTGTATAACCGTGCAAATCATTTACTTCTCTGGGTCTCCGTTTATAAAATTGGTTTTTTCAGCTTTAATTTTCTTCTTGAACCCACACAGTTGCCAAATATTTCTAAAACATAGGTCTGACCATCTCATTCCTTTGTTCAAAAAGCTCCAGTGATTCCCTGTTACCACCTAGCTGCCCCTAATCTTTCTCTTGCACACTTTCTATTCTAGTCAAACTTGCCATTTCTTGTACATGACCTTCCATTACCCTTCTCTGGGCCTTCATGCAGTCTGCCCCTAGTGCCTGGAATACCCTCGCTCTACCCATCTGCCTCTTAGGACCCCCAGCTTTCTACAAGCCTCATCTCAGGTGTCACTTATTCGCTGGGCCCTTTCCTAATCTCTCCAGTTGTAAGTACTCCTTCCCTCTCAAAGAAGATTTTGTGTAACTTTGTACACACTTTGGTTTTCTTTTTTGTGTTCTTGTTATTCCCCTAATTTTTGCCTCTTTATCACCCTCTTCTAGCACAGTGCCTGACACAAAGTACTTAATGAACAATTACTGAATTGAACTGAAGATGAAGGCATTGAAGGTGATTTCTAAGGTCTGTTCTAATTCTGACATTCTTTGAGTCTGTGAGATTATCTTTTGTGTTTGCTAATACATAGTAGAATGCTAGATATAGTAAGACTTGGATAAATGATTATTACTCAATCAATAGGTTCCCCTACCAGAGAAGATGCCCCCTGAGCAGCAAAATCCTGGTTCTTCCTTCGTATGTATCCCTCCTATACATGTATTTTCTCATCATCCCCAAACTTGAAAACTCTATGGGCCTATAGGTCCAGTAGTTGTAGTCAGCTCACTTCTGCATCTGGGCAGGAACCAACTCCAAAGTGTCATTGCAGAAATGCTGAATTAAATGAGTTCCCTACTTAACGAATGAGTAAAAACAAGGAAGAAAGACAGAAAGAAGTCTTATTTCCAAATTCCATTTACTAGCCCCAATCCAACCATCTTCCCCATTATCCTGCCCGCTTTCCCCAATTATCCATCCAAGCTGGATGACTTCTCAGGGTGCCACCAGGCTTAGACATATGGGACTTATAACCATAAGCAGATCTTCTCTCCCTTGCCAGAGCATTATTACATCTTTGGAAGATTTACTGACTCAAAGAGCACAGCCTAATTCTGGCTTCATTGTAGCTCTCTCTGGCCACAGGCCACATGGGCTGTATGTGGGGCAGACTTGAGAATGAAACCTCCCCTGTTATGAGGAATGCCTGTGAATAAAAATGGGAAAACAAGCAAATAGCAGAAATCTCATTAGCAACACAGTTAATGAGTACTCCTATTCTTAGAGAGGCATATTAGAGAGGGCAATATGAATAACAAAACAAGCACCGGCTCATCCTTCCCCGCCCCCTCCAAATACCAACCAATGGAAACACCAAATACCCCTCCCCCTCAGTGGGCCAGGCTCTTGCTTGAGTCTAAGGCCATATGTTAGCTTTGAGTAATGAGAAAGAAGTAGAAAATATCGCAGCTGTAAATGTGCCCTGGCTTTTTTTTTTCTTTAATCTGGTAAAATTGGCCCAGATACAAAGGGGGGAAAGGGAGAAGAAAAAAAAAAGATAAATTAATTTCCAGTAGAAAGAGTCTAGTGGAAGCTTAAACTGATATATAGGATGTGAAACTTCCTCATTGAGTGGAAAGTTCATTGAGGCTCATAAAATAAACATCCAGGTGACTGATGGTTTAGTTTGTCTAGTAGATGGTAACTTCTTCAGGACTACATCTTATTAGTCTTTTTCTTGACTCTAGAGCATATGGTAGGTGCTTAATAAATAAGGAATGAATTAATGAATGATTAAATTCAGTCCAGGAGCTGAAAGAAGCCTCAGGGGTCAGAGCTTTCAACCATCTAATCTAAATTGCTATTCACATTTAAAATTATGATTTTAGGGCTGTTTTTCTTTCTTTATTTCTTTTGTATGATTTTGTATAGTCTCTATCCTTTGTTCCTGACATTAATTTTGGTTACAATATTTTGTTGCTAATCTATTTCAAAAAGCTCTCTTCTTCCTCCCATTCTCTTTGCCTACCCTACTCCAAGTTCTTGAACTTTTCTTAATA
>JAQQSZ010004309.1:0-14191 GCA_028646595.1 Phalanger gymnotis | reverse complement strand
ATCTCTGGTGTGAGGGTTGCTGAACCCTTTTCAGGGCTACTTATCCATCTTTGATGCCCATGTGCCACCCAACTCTCTTGGAGCATGTGACTCCAAGAAGCTGTAGTGTGCATAGCAGACACATACTGGTACAATCATCTCAACAGATGAACCAAACCAGATTGAAGGTAACTGACAGTCCTCAAACCCTTTAGCAAATTGGGGGGGGGGTGTCTACTACAAGCATGTGAAGACTTCCTAGGTGGAAGAGGTGGATATGAACAATTTGTTCTAACCAGCCATGAAAGCAATGGAAGTAGGTGCTGTGACGAGCTTGGTCAGACATTGAAGACACCAAGGTCATCCACTGCATCCCAGGTCCATAGTCAGTCATCTTCACTTTTGTCTTGCCACTGGACTTCTATGACTGCAAAAGAGAGTGAAGTTGATGACTTACATAACTCTACACCACTTAAATGCAGTTTACACACAAGTCAAAAGATATTACCAATACTATTTTTCTCTTTCATACTTCATTATTTCATTATTTTACTATTCTACTATTTTATTATTTTCTATTTTGCTATGTTACTATTTTACTTACCTCAAAGTCCTGTGGCAATGGGCTAGCGATAAAGCAACAGATGGGGATACACAGGTTGCTGTAGTCACAACCCTGCACACAGGCAGTCAGGGCAAAGGGTCATCTTCTCACTGGACTGAAGGAGCAGTGGGATTTGACAACCCCCTGGGTGTCTGAGCAGCCTTTTTAAGCAACTGGCATGAAGAAGAGGCTAGAAAAGATGCCTCCAAAATTGTCTGCTTCCCTAAGCCCTTGTCTACTTACCACAGCAAGTAGGGATCCCACCCTGCAATCAAAAAAAGTGTACAAAAACTTTTGCTAAGATGGTTCCACTCACCATTGATGCATGGAATGTGTGAATGCTTATGGACAACACAAAATCCAGTAGACCTGAAAGAAGAAAAGTTCTTGTTGTGAAAGAACTCAGAAGACATCACATCCAAATAGCGGCCCACGGTGAAACAAGGCCGGCCAACGGAAGCCAGCATCTCAAGGTCAGTCCCGGGTAACTCTCTACCAATGCACATCTACAACTTCTGAGTAACTCATAGACTAGAGGCCGAGAGTCCTGGGAATAAAGTGATTTTCCTTCACTCATACAATTAGTATGTGTCAGAATCAAGGTGTCTGCCCATGTATTCCTGGCCCCGAGTCTGGACTTCTACCCAGTATATTACTCTGCTTTTTGGTATTTGGCAGTATAGTAGAAAAAAATAGGAGTTGTGTGAGCAGCGATGGGGACTAGAAGTTTCTTTTAAGGATTATATTCAATTAAATAGGATTTGAAGACAAGAGAGCAAGTAACAGAAAAGCATATGAAAGACTTTTGAAAATTGCCAATAGAAAACTAAAAAAATCTGATGAAAAAAATAGGATGAAGATCTGGAAGGGAATGTAGAGATCATTCAGTTCAACCTCTTTATTTTATAATTCAGGAAAGCTGACTTATCTAAAGTCAAATCGACAATAAATAGCAGAGCTGAGATTTGAAACCAGTTGTTTTTCTTAACCCTAGGTGGTTGTTATGGTGGTACCAACATGAAGAACACTGGGGACTCTGAGCAAGTGTCTTAATCCTTTTGTGCCTGAGCTTCTCCATCTGCAAAAATGGCATAATGATTCCCTATCCCCATTCTAATTTAGTGAATTTAAAGAACTCCTACGGACTAACAGAATGAATTTATTCCCATAGGATCAAGTCCAAGAAATCTGTTGGTATCAGTCTCAACTGATCATGAAGCAATCCTCAGTAGCCGCATGAATTGGCACCACTTTATCTTTCAACCTGACTATAGCTCTTTGGAGATTATCTGGGGTTTTAAGGTATTAGGCAATTAAATATTCTGAGCACAAGAAGCATGTTAAAAATCTCGGTGGACTTGGAGTCAGAAATTATGAATTAGCATTTCAATTTTGCCGCTTTATAGTAGACCTTCACCAAGCATCTTCCCTATCTGAGTTTCATTTTATTTGTCTGTAAAATGGGAATAATACTGTCTGTTCTATCCTCTGGAATTTTTAAAAGTATTTTGTTGATTTTAAAACTCCGTTAATACATTTGCTCCTTAAAAAATAATAAAATAGGGTTCAATTGTTATCTTCCTGTTATGCTGTAATCTGAAGTCAATTAATCCTAGAATCAATAAAGTTTTTCCTCAACCCTCTTTCTTTCCAATACAGGAGTCTTATTTTGTCACCTAATCAGGGATGTGACATTTTGGATTCAAAAAACACTGGCATTGCAGGGTAAAAGCAGGTCTCTCAATCTCAGCTCAGGCACTTATAGACTATTTGAATTGGAACAAGGTACAGCACCTCATTTTCTCCATCTGTAAAATGGGTGTGATAATATTTATGCTTGGGGAAGGAATTAGTATGAACTTAGAACATAAAAAACCTGGGCCTTTGTTATCTGGATCTACAGATCATTCCAATTCAAGCAACTGAGCCACTGCCATTCACTAATACAGATAACTTAAATTCCCCAAACTTGTCCTAAAAGTAATTAGGCTGACACCTTATTAAGTAACAGAGCCATTGAATGATTTGTATGGTGATATTAACACCTCCAGAGCCATTACAAATGCCTCTGATTCTAAAAAGGAATATCCCTCTTTGGCTACATGGATTATGTGTTTTGTTTTTCCTTTACATGAGAGGCCTAAGGATATATATATGACACTCAGAAAATAAAGAGTTCCATTGTGATTGTTTTGGGGGGAAATTTTAAAATGGCATTTTTTGTCATAAATGACAATTTCTCCCTCACATAAAAAAATAAAATAAAAGCCCTATATTTATAAAACTTTGAATTGGTAACAACTGACAAAAATGCCTTGAAACTAAAAGTCTCCCTTTCTTTGGGGGTCCTTGAAAAAGTAGACACAATGTGCAAAATCATGAATGATACAATAGAAAAATGGACTTAAGAGTCAGGAATCCTACTGCTGATTCTCTCTAGCTATGCTATCAGGAGCAAATAAGTCTCAACTTTTTTGAGTGTCGAGTTTCTCATCTATAAAATGGGAAAAAAATAATACCATCTCAGGGCTACTGGGAGGCTTAGATGAAATTTCATGCTAAGCACTTGCAAACCTGAGGGTGCTACATAAATACCAGCTTTTATATCATTATTTTGAATTTCATGATGTTTCAGTGGACAGAATTCATTCTAATATTCTTGGGAATCACAGGCATTTATTTGGTTTTAATGTTATGGCCTTCTGTATTAAGATACCATGTGCTCAAGACATTTGTACTTGAGAAGGCAAAAAAATAACTCTTATATGTCTATCCAAAGACAATCCACTTTGTGAATTACATGAAGTAATTGTTAAATCTCAAACTAACTTTCCGGCTACCATCCAACATATTCCTGGGCCATCTGGCCCTTTGTTATCTGGTTATATGTACAAACTAATTTAAGTATTCACTTAAGCAAAACATAATTAAGAATATAACTCTCTATTGAAAAGAAAAAAAGAATCTACACATACGATATTTGTATTCCAAAGCCAAAAAAGGAAATTGGAAGTCAACCAGTACTACAGATTTCTCTATACTATTGCTTCCTTCTGTGGTCTTAAATAATTGAGTTTATTGTACAGAAAATAGAAAGCAGCTGTTTTCCTCTGGTGAAAAAAAAAAACATGGAATTGAAAGTGTCCTGTGTAGAACTTGGATAGTGACCTATTGAGAATTTTCTTAATGTGGAAATTACCAAGCACTAGAATGGGCTACCAAAGAATTTACACATCTCTCCTTTATTGGAAGCCTTAAAAACATAATAATGGATGTCAAGCATATGGTACTTTACAACCTGCAAAGCATTTTACATTTGATCCTCTCACAACTTTTAAGTCTGTAATAAAAGGTATTATTATCTCCTTTTTATAGATGAGGGATCACCCTCAGAGAGATTAAGTGACTTGTCTAGGGTAATAGAGCTAGTTAAATATCAGAGAAAATATTTAAATCCAAATCCTTCCTGACTCTGAGGCCCTCATTCTTTCTGCTATTCCACTACAAAATAGTATGTGTCTGGGGAGGCTTAGACAGCTAGGTGGTACAATGGAAAGAATTCTAGGCCTGGAGTAAAGAAGATTTGAGTTCAACTCTAGCCTCATACACTTCCTAGCTGTGTGACCCTGGGTAAGTCACCCAATCCTGCTTGCTTCAATTTCCTCATCTGTAAGATGAGCTGGAGAAGGAAATGGCCAACCACTCCAGTATCTTTGCCAAGAAAACCAGAAACAGGGTCCCAATGTTTGACACAAATGAAAAACTATTAAACCCACATGCCAAAAGTCCCCTAACCTCTGTTTGCCTCAGTTTCCTTAATTGTAAAATGGCAATAACAACACCTACCTCACAAGTTTATTTTAAGGATCAAATGAAATATTTATAAAGTGCTTGGCACATAGTGATGCTTACATTTTTTTCTTTCTCTTCTCCCATTCCCCTTTCTTTTTATCTTCATCTGTGGAACAAAGGTACCAAGAGTCAAGGTGGGGGCTTGATGCAGTTGAAAACAGTTGATAGGGCTTATTCACCACCACCACCACCACCACCACCACCACCACCACCACCACCACCACCACCACCACCTCTTATTCCATATGGTTTTGCAAATGTCAAGAAACCTGAAGATATCAGAATCAACTTGAGAAATGCAAGACAAGGGAGAAAAATCATAGCAAGAAAATGACCCATTATCAGGTTCTCAGGGCTTTTTAACAGTGATATATTTTTGTTTTATATACTTAGTATTTATAATGATAGATAGTATATCAGAAAAACACAACAATGATCACAACAAAACTGAATTTGGAGTCAGAAGGACCATGCTTAAATCAGAGCTTCAAACTTGCTATCAACATGACCACAGGCAATAGAGTTAAATTCTGTGGACCTCTGTTTCTTTATTTGTGAAAAAGGTGATTGGACTGGAGAGATGAACATTAAGGTCACTTCGAACTGTAGAAGTATGTTACTCATAAGTTTTTGTTTGTTTGGGGTTGTTTGTTTATTTGTCTCACGGCCAGTGTAGGATAGTGCAAAGAGTGTTCAATTTTGAGTCAGTAAAAGTAAGATTTTTCATCTGTATTCTAATAATTTTAAACTATGCAACCACAAGCAAGACAATCTACCTCTTTGAATCAGTTTCCTTTTCTGTAAAATGACAATATTAATACTTGTGGTACCTATCTCACAGGGCTGTTGTGAGGATCAAATAAGATAATCTATGTGAAGTGTTTTGTGAAGCTTGAAATGCTCTAAGAATGTCAGCTATTTTTCTCTAGTCAAACCTTATTAGCATCAATATCTATTGATTATTAGATAGTGTTTCATGGTAATGTTTGAACACAATAGTCTTACAAGGCTTAAATTGCTTCTATCGGTATTACTAGTCAGCATAATAAGACTCCAGATTAATCACAAATGGAGGAAAGTCTGTTGGAGATCACAAATGCTGACTTTCCGGTATTTATAATGAAGATTCCCAAGCCTGAGATTTCCTTGACACAAGCATTGATAATTATCTACTCAGCAAATGGATCTTTCTTGTCAGTTCAAAAGAGTTTCATAAAGTTATAAATGTTCTCCAAAAGTTGCCTCAGTTTTAAAACTCCATAGAATGTGACAAGAAACATTATGGACAAATTGTTCCATTCCCCTTTGGTGTTATTAAGGTCTATTTGAAAGGTACAATATATTTCTGCTATAGTGCCTGTAAATGGTGCATGTACTTATAAAGGTAAAAACTGTTTTCCTTTAGGATCTCACTAATGCAGCAATTCAAGGAGTGCATTTGCTCAGCATGATGAGAGCCAGTGAGGTGGATGGAGTAGAAAAATCCAGAACTTGCGGTCAGAAGTGATATTACCTTCTCTAAGCCTCCATTACCTTTGATTTAACATGGGGCTGTTATGTATTTTACCTAGCTCACAGAGTTGATGCAAAGACCAAAAGTGATGGGCACAAACAAATGTCCAATGTTAGATGAACTGGACAGAACCTCAGAGGCCATCCACCCCTTCATTGCATAAGGAAACTGAGATTCAAGATGTTTAGGTGATTTGATTGAGTTTTTAAGTAAGTTAGCATCAGAGGCATATTTTGAACCCAGGTCCTCTGACTCTACAGCAGGTTTGCTATTGTACCATGTTGCCTCAACATCTAGCAAGAGCCTACTATTTGAAAAAGCATGGTCCCTGTCCTAATATTACAAATTAAGACTTTAGCCTACTGAGAAAGGAAATGGTATATCCACTAAGGGGCAGCCTCAGTTCCTCACCTGTAAAATGATCTGGAGATGGAAATGGTGAATCAGTTTAGCATGTTTGCCTAGAAAACCCCAAATGGGGTCACAATGACTAGGACAACTGCAATAACAGAACAAAAGCAAATTAAAATAATCACCAAGAGACTGAAAGCTGTTGCCAACAGAGAGGATCATGAAATTACATGGAGAATGTAGTGTTTGAATTGGTCTTTAAAGAATGTGTTGAGGGGCAGCTAGGTAGTGCAGTGAGTAGAGCACCGGTCCTAGAGTCAGGAAGACCTGAGTTCAAGTCTGGCCTCAAACACTTGACACACTTACTAACTGTGTGACCTTGGGTAAGTCATTTAACCCTGATTTCCCTGCCTTCCCCCCTCAAAAAAACTTTTTTAAAAAAGAAAAGTATAAGAATGGGCTGGAAGTCAATAGGCACAAACCATGTTGTAATAGAGAGCACTACAGTTTGGAGGCAGTGTAAAGTATATAGACAATGGATAACACACCTGGAATGGTGGTATAAAACCATGATCCCAGATGCCAGGGAGGCTGAAATTTGTGGATTTCTTGAGCTTAGGAGTTCTGACCTGCAGTAGATTAAGTTAATTGGGTCTCCACACTAAGTTTGGCTATAATAGAATGATCCTCTGGCAGAGGGGATAAAACAGGTTGAGAAAGGAGGGGTAAACTAGCCCAAATTGGAAACGGATCAGGTCAAACCTCCTTTGATGATCAGTGTGTGACCTGACCTATGGGTAGCTAAGAGAGGAGGGGAGAGAAAGATGGAGGGGAGAGAAAGATAGAGATCAGAGAAGGAGTACATAAGAAGAGAGAATGAAAGTATGAGAATGTCCAGTATTAGAGAGGCCTTGTTATAAGGATACTCACCAGTTCAGAGAAGTGAATAATTGTAGGTATTTGAAGTATGCAGTGTAGTCAGTCGTTGTTCTGTAAAACTTGGACTCAGTAAAAGGCTGCACCAAAGGACTTAGCCACACGTGGCCTCAAGGACGCAGGATCCCTGTGCCTGACTCTATATTAAGGTAGATTATATCAAGGATAATTCAAGTGACTTGAAAAGGAGAAAGAATCCCTCCCCCCCCCAAAAAAAAAACTGGATGGATTTATCCTTATCTATGCTGATTGTTGAAGTACTATCCGATTTTTAAATAAAAATTTTACTTTGGCTGAACATAAGTAACCAGACCTTAGAATGTGTAAGAGGTATTTTTTGTAAGAGTTATTTTAAAAAATGTATTCATTTTTTTAGTTTTCAACTGTCACTTCTATAAGATTTTGAGTTCCAAATTTTCTCCCCTTCTCTCCCCTCTCCCCATGCCAAGATAGTGTGTAATCTGATATAGGCTCTACATATACATTCATATTAAACATATTTTCATGTTGGTCATGTTGTAAAGAAGAATTAGAACCAATGGGAGAAACCAAGAGAAAGAAGAAAAAGAGAGAGAAAGAGAACAAATAGTATGCTTCAATCTGCATTCAGACTCCATAGTTCCTTCTCTGGATGTGAATAGCATTTTCCATCATGAGTCTTTTGGAGTTGTCTTAAATCTTTGCATTGCTAAAAAAAAAAATAAGGTAAGTCTGTCAAAGGTAATCATCATACAATGTTGCTGTTACTGTGTTCTCCTGGTTCTGCTCACTTCACTCAGCATCAGTTCATGTAAGTCTTTGCTGCTTTTCTGAAGTCCACCTACTCATCATTTCTTATGGAACAATAGTATTCCATTCCATTCATATATGACAACTTGTTCAGCCATTCCCCAATTGATGGGAATCCCCTCAATTTCCAATTCTTGGCCACCACAAAAAGAGCTGCTATCAATATGTTTGTACATGTGGTCCTTTTCCCATTTTTATGATCTCTTTAGGATAAAGACCAAGAAAAGGTATTGCTGGGTCAAAGGGTATGCACATTTTTGTAGCCCTTTGGGCATAGTTCCAAATTGTTTTCCAGAATGGTTGGATCAGTTCATGAGTTGTTGGCATTTTAAAGATGGAAGGAGTTAGGGGTACTTCAAGAATAGCTTTTTACCTGCATCCCCATGATTAATTTTGTTAGGTCAAGGATAGTATAAATTCATTATATTTACTCAACATATTATATGACTTGGAAGTTACTGATGAGTTAATTCCTAGGGTTCTTTGAAATTTGAAGTGACTGCTAAACTGTCAGAGAAAAGAAGTAGCAACACCAGGGCAGGGCTATCAGCTGGATTTCCTGTCTGTCTGTATCAAGAGCAATTCATGAGAAGGACAATAGTTTATCCCTCGCTCTACAGAGAATAGAAACGCAATACTTGCTGCTGGGAATCTTTGTTGGGAATGTTGCCTGATCTTAAAAACCATTTCAATGCCCATTTCATAAGAACATATTTATTATATGCCTGCTGTGTTTCTAAGAAAGTCAGTTCTAAGTATCCATCTACTGTGTCTGGGTCATTTACCCATAGTGACCTCACTTCTCTGCCATTGTTATGTTACAGTATGCCATGACTTTGTTTTCGTAGATAATGGCAATCCACATTCCTGCTTTTCATACCTTTAAGCACATAACAAATTGGCCTTATTCTAATAACAGCTTTCAAGCTAAGAGTTGGATTTATATTGTTTTGCTTTTGGAAATTTGTAATCAGCTTCATTTTTTTCCTCTATGAGAGGTTTTGTTTTTTAATGCAGATGATTTTAAGCAGTATTTAATTCACAAATGTATAATTTAATTGGTTGTCATTTTAATGACAATTAAGGCCTTTCTAGCAAGCTGTATAATCTAAGCCTTCTGGAATTTCATTGGTATAAGTAATGTTCATTACACATTCATATATACTGATAGCCTCCTTCAGCCTCCAACCAAGGTTAAGATTACATTGTTTATTAAACACTGGGTAATAGGGCCTTAATCACAAGCTAATAGCTACCCTCTCCATCTTCTAGTTCAGCAAAATAGGACCTGGCTTTAGGTCAGTCTCGACCTAGAAGTATGTACTGCCACCTGCAGGGCAGAAGTGCTGTCACATGCTCTCCATGCGTCTGGTAGAGATAATGACCTCTCTCTGTAGGGCAGTGCTGACTCGTTATCTAAGAAAGTATGTATATGTGGATTTACCAAATCAGAGATCATCTCTTCAATACCTTCACTCTGAATTTGCTATTATTTGTAGTTTACCTTAGTCATGTCATCTTATCATATGATTATAAAATCTCCAGACAGACTGTTCAGATAACGTAAGTAATATTGACTCAGCTTGAGAACAGTAAAAGCATAGAAACAATGCCTACTAACAAGAAAACAACCAATCATAATAAAATATCTACTGAGCAGCTATGGGGACAGCTAGGTGGCACAGTAGATAGAGCAAGGGGCCTGTCATCAGGAAAACCTGAGTTCAAATTTGGCCTCAGACATTTACTAGCTCTATGACCATGGGCAAGTCACTTAACCTTGTTTGCCTCAGTTTCTTCATCTGTAAAATCAGCTGGAGAAGGAAATGGCAAACCACTCCAGTATCTCTGCCCGGAAAACCCCCAGAAAGGGTCATGAGGAGTCAGACATGAATGGAAAACAAATGAACAACGATGAGCAGCTATGAGCTTGCTATTCTCTGGAAGTCCTCAGACTTGAGATCAATCCAAATCTGAGTTCTAGGAAATGCAGAGTTCAAGTTCTCCTTTGAGGGGGAAAAGAAGTTATTCAATTGGTGCTTCTAGTCTAGTAGAGTTAGTCTTGACATGAAGACACAGAAGCTCTGAAATCAGAATCTTAGTTTAGCCTTAGGTTATGGAACTCAGAATTTAGTCCAATCAGAAACTCTTGAAGGTCAGCTGCCCTATTACTGCCAAGGGATCTCTATTTCTGACCTCAGCTAGCTCATTCCAGAGCCAATTGAGCAGATTTATCAGGCAGCCCCAGGAAAGAAAAATATCATCATTACCCTCCTGGCCTTCACTGAAGTGAAGTGGCCTCTCCACTAGCTACATATTTCTTCACTCCTATTGCCATTCCCTAGTCAAAGCCACAGAGTATCATAGAAGGATGAGAGTGATAAAATTATGTATGAAATAGATTCAGAATGCAATGAAAAAAACCTAGAGAACTTTTCCACAATGACTATAACATTGTAAAGGAAAACAACCTTGAAGCACAAAAAAAAAAAAAAAAACTACTCGATGCAATGACCAATCATGACTACAGAAGGCTGAGGATAAGGCATGTCTCCTATCTCTCGGTGGAGTAACATGTGACTGTAGGTACAGGATGAGATATACATTTCCAGATATAAACATTATAACACAGATTTATTTGACTATCTGTTTAAAAGGGGAGAGAGAATAGAATTTAGTGATAGTAATAGGGGAAAAAAAGAAAGGGAGGAAAAACAAAAGTGTCAGTGAAACTCTGAAAAAAAATACAGAGGAGACCTGACAAGCAAAGCAATATTGGTACTGCTATGATAAATCTAATGTATATTAAGGGGAGAAAAACTGTATGTAGTAGATTAATCGTTTCATGGACAATCCCATTTTCTTCCTTATTGGTATATGGAAATATTCATGCTTGTTCGTGATTTTCTAGTTCATAATTTTTAAAGAAAAAATTAAAAATTCATGACTGACTTCCTGACCATTGAATAAAATGTATTAAGGAAGCCTCCTCTGATTTATTGTAATAATAATAGCAAGAATAATAAATTAAAAATCCATGCAAAACAAATACTTCTCAGCTTAGTTTATATGTCCAAAATCAAAGGACTACATCACAGTCAGCCTGCTCGATCTAATCATCATGATGATCATAATAGTACTAAGGCTATACCACTGTGGAACAAACTATGTACCAATCTGCACTGATCACTAATATGATAAGTCATCTGTAGGGAATATCTGCTTGTTTGGGAATAACCAAGCTCACCATTATTATAAAAGGTTTTGGAGAGTATACACTCTTATATAAATACATTTAATCTAGTTTTTTTTTCCTACCACACCTGTCATTTCATCAGCGTAGAGAATATTCTATGTGGACATTCCCTCCACTGACAGAGGTCTACAAATTGTCTGTATATTAAAATCTTAAAGAGTCGCCTACAGGATACTGATACTGATAGCCTCCTTGTAATGTTAATACAATGGGAAGATGTTCCTCTCTCATTAATAGGCCTCACGTGGAGCCCATTAAGGGAAGCTTGATTAGGAGGAGGCTTGTTTGTAGGAAGGCTCACACCTTCTGCTAATTTCCAATTAGGCAGTGGGTCTGGAGGGTTGTGATGCCCTCTGGCTCTGAGAAATCTGTATAAACTCTGAGGTTATTATTTTGCTTTGGGGGCTCACTCATTGGAAGAATGTTCATGTGATTTGGCCAGATGAGACTCTGGGTAGTGCCTTCCCACTTTGAAAACTCCATATGTTGGTGCTTCTCTCTCTAGTAACTATGTATGTATTGCTTTGGTCAGACAGTTGGATCTGTCTGTTGATCTGTTGGTAATTTCTCAGACAGTTAGAAGCACTGTCTGTTGATCTATGCTATTTTCTCTGTTTATGTTTTCTCTGAAGTTCAAGGTGCTGACTTTTCCCCTGAACTAGTGGATGTAATTAAAGTAAGATTATTGACCCCTTTAAAGTTGCTTTCTTTTAGAAAAGCAGATCTAAGAATCTGTGCTAGCAGCCATCCTGAGTATGCCAACATGGTTGCTATTACACTCCTTCAGCCTCTCAATAGAGAAAGTGACTTACCTATGTCACAAAGCTAGTATGTCAGAAGGACTTGAATGGAGATCTGCCTGATTCCCCTAGGCCTGAAAGCCTCTCTCCCACCCTATCACCATCTATTAGTCTACTAGCATTTACTGAGAACTTATTGGATATTCTGTACTATTAGCCATTCTGGGAGAATGACACATTAGATAGGGAGCTTGCAATGTAATTGGTAGAAGCCTAATAAATAAAAGCAGCCACAAAAATCTGAGTGGCTACTATGTTTAGGGCATAGTATAAGGCATTAGATACACAAAAATATGTCCTTTGCTTACTATACAGTTAGGGTAGCTGGACATATACTAAACAGAGATATCTAACACTGCACTGTAATGGAAAGTAAATGCCAAATAGGTAGTTAAAATGCAGAAGTAAGCTCAATACCTCTTTAGTCCTTTACTGGCTGTAAATGCACAGAAAAGGGCAGGAAGGTGACTGGGCAGATAGGCAAGAGAATGATTTTGTGCCTTAGGCTTAGCCTCTTTCTGTTCCTTTCTTCCACCCATTTGTCAGCATAGTAGAGTGGAAGGAGTTTGGGAAAGGGACAACAACAACTAGGGAGCTCTGATCTCCAGAGCTGCTTATTTTGTTACGTAAATGATCTTTATATCGATAAATGTTGGGTATAACCTAGCCTTCAGAAATGAAAATCAGAATATATATGAAATACTCACCATGAATTGGTATGAGATGGCCTATGGAGACACTAAACCAAGGAAACAGAAAGTCCAATACCAAGGAAAAGTTGTGTTTAAGGGCATTAGCTGTCTGGGAGTTCTTTGGGAAATCCCCTGGAGCTAGTAGCCTACTTCAAAAAAATGAAGACTAGAGGCCTTCTAGCCAAAACTCTAGAAGTAAAAAAAAGAGAGAGAAAGACAGGTCACTCAAGAAAGAAAAAAAAGGGCAAAGAAGCTTGTTTCTCCAAATCTCTCCCCTAGTTCTCTTGCTAACATTGCTGTGAAGCATAGATACCTGTTTTTCTTAAAGAGATTTTTTTTAAGCATGAGAGCACATTCTCATGAGAGAGATATATTCTTGAGAGATGCCACCGAAAACTTCAGCAGAAGCCAGCACCTGTACGCAGATAGCAGCCCTACAACTCTGAGTACATCATAGCCATACCATAGCAATGCCCAATGGGGCATTAGCCACCTGGGGAAAATGATGATGGCAATGATAATGATAATAGCTAGCATTTCTATAGCACTTTAAAGTTTATATGTGTTATCTCATTTCATCTTTCCAAGAACCCTGCAAGGTAAGTGCTATTATCTCCATTTTACAGCTGAGGAAACTGAGGCTGAAAAAGTTTAAGGGACTTAGCCAGGCCATACAGCTAATAAGTGAGGGAAAATTTGAACTCAGATCTTCCTTACTCTTACTCCAGAATTCTGTTCTACTACATCACCTACTACATGTCTAGAAGAATACCATTTAGGAAAGCAGCACAGTGTTATCACTGGAGGACAAAGAAGGCCCTCCAGTGCTTTAGACATGAGTTGTGTTTCCAAACATGTGCCCTGGCTACATGTACACCCTATTTGTAGGCCCTTCCATGACTGCCCTGACCATACATGTTCCCTACATGCCTGTCTTTTCATACATATTACCTATATATGCACGTTCTCTTCCCACTAACGCTGTGTTTATTTGTGGAAAAGCTTGGCCCTACAGACTATACAGATATGTTCCAATATTAGGCATAGCCTTTTCAGAAATATTCCAGTTACTTGGGGTCAATTAGTTTTGCTTTAAAGTTGGCATCATAAACAAGCTTACTCCTTAAATCACATGTGATTTCTTTTTTTTTCTTTTTTTTTCTTTATTTTTGACATGTTTGGTTTTCAGCATTGATTTTCACAGGCGTTTGAATTACAAATTTTCTCCCCATTTCCTCCCCCCCCCCACTCCAAGATGGCGTACATTCTGGTTGCCCTGTTCCCCAGTCTGCCCTCCCCTCCGTTGCCCCATTCCCTTCCCATCCCCCTTTCCCTTCCTCTCTCCCCTGTTCCCTTCCCATCCACCCTCCCTAAGAAGTCAAGCAATTCAACATGGGCCCCATGGATATCATTATGTAT
>JAQQSZ010004307.1:0-14192 GCA_028646595.1 Phalanger gymnotis | reverse complement strand
GGGACAGACCTTACCAAGAGACCATCCAGACTGTCCTGGGCTGGAGCCCTGCTTCCCTCTGCCACTTGGTGGGTTCTGCAGCTCTAGAATTGGTTCAGAGCCATTTTTTATAGGTTTTTGGAGGGACTTGGTGGGGAGCTCACGCCAGTCACTTCTTTCCAGCCGCCATCTTGGCTCTGCCCCCCTATTCTCTAGCCTCTTTTTTTGATCATGGCTTTCAGGTAGTCCAATAATTTTTAAATTCTCTCTCCTGGATCTATTTTCCAGGTCAGTGGTTTTTCCAATGAGATATTTCACATTGTCTTCCATTTTTTCATTCCTTTGGTTCTGTTTGATAATATCTTGATTTCTCATCAAGTCACTAGCTTCCAAGGTGAATTGGATTTAAGTGAGGCAGAGTTACACAAAATCATCAGGCTCACTCTCTCTTCCTGAGTCACCAAAGTCCAGTGGTAGGACCCAAGGCAAGATGACTGGCAATGGCATGGGATTCAGTGGATGATCTTGGTGTTGTTGATGCCTGTCCAAGGTCTAAATGCTCCACAGTGCCTTCTTCAGACACCTTCACGGCCAGTGGAACAAATTGTTCTCATCTGCCCATTCTGCTAGGAGAATATTTTCCCATGCTTGGAGCAGACATCCCCTAAATCATTGACAAGCTTAAGGTTGGCTACCCTTAACCTTATTTAGCCCATCTGCCAAGATCGTTTTCCCAGGATGTGGCGGCTGTACATGCTACAGCTTCTTGGGGGTCACAGGTAAGAGTTGGGTGGCAGGTGGAGGCCAAAGATGGATGAGCAGCTCTGAGAAGGGTTCAACAAGACTTCACAGAAGAGGTGCTTGTCTGCCCTGAACACTCCATTACACTCCGTGTTGCACTGAACTGAATTTGTTATTCTATTACAGAGTTTGGGGCAAATGTCTATTTCCTTTTACCCTGAATGAAAATCAGCAAACTTAAGTTTAGCCAGGTCTTTAAAGAAAGTGATATTATATAATGTTCACATTAGCTTTCTGTCAAGTATTTCAGATGATAATTCACAGATATGTTCTTGAAACAAGATGAGAAAGGGGGCCTCTAAGCACTTATAAAATTCACTCTACCCATTGTACCAACTAACCGCCCATTGACTAGAGAATTTCACCTAAACAAAATTGTGACACAGGAATGTAATGGAATACTATTATGATGTAAACATGATGAATATGAAAAATACAAATAACTACAGGAAGAATTGTTTGAATTTATGCAGAATAAAATTAAAAAACTGTTAAAATAATCTATACATTGGCAATTATATGTACATGTATCTATCTATCTATATACATATATATGACAGAGAGAGAACAAAATCAACACAAAACAATTTTGCATCATCATATTGACCAATGTTGGCCCTAAGAAAGTGTTGAAAAATGCACATTCCTATTTGCAGAGGTAGAGGACTCGGGGTATAGATTACTGTGTGTATTATCAGACATGACTGATGTATTGATGGGTTTTCCTCAGTTTTTTTCATGATCTTTTTTGTTTAGTCTTTGTGAAAAGGGATGTGTCATTGAAGTGGAGGGAAGTGGGATATATTCGAAACTAAAAATGACATAAAGCCAAAAGATATCAATGAAAATCAAATTTAAAAACACTGAGAAATTTAAAATAACACCTCCCCACAACAAAAAAAGTAGGTCAGACCAATTGGCACGAATACTCTTTTCCTTCAGTCCTACTCTTCTTGTAATTGGAATAGAAATGGGATACGTGAATAGAATTGATTTCTTCATTTGCCAAGTTCCCAAGGGATACTCCCATATGCCATGATGTAATGTATAGGATTATTACATACAAATCTGTTTTTTTTTTTAAATGAAGCATACCCTTAGAGTAATTATATCTGGCTTTATTTAGTTAATTTCTGTTCAGATGCCTTTTCAGTCACTGATCCCTTGGCACTAAATGTAGGGATCTGGTCTTTCTAAATCTGGTATTTGTAACCCCTTCCATGAAGGTCATCAAATCTTTTTTACCCTGAACCTAGAGTATTAACACAAGGCTGGTCAGAACTTCTTGAATGGCCATTTTTATGTCTAATGACACTACTACCTCTTTTCTTCCATTTCAAGGTGTATCACATTAAGATACTAAACATAGACTAGATAGAATCCCCATCCTGTAGGGGATACTAAATGTAGCTCGAATCACTTTCCTGTGGGGGAGGTTGACCCCAAGATGGAAAGTAAAAAGGATTTGTGGCTTTCATTATGGATGTGTGTAAAATAAATTTTAAATCTTGAAAGCCTAAGGCTGCTTCATGTAATTTTTCTTGTTTAGGGTAAGTTAGAACAGTGGAAGAGATCTAGTGAAGCAAAGAAAAAAGCGTTTTTGATAAATATGAATACACCTGGTGGACGGTAAAGGTTATGGTAAGGAAAAGTGATTTGCAAAAATTGAATACTATAGTCTCTTAAAAGACTAGAATTTGTACATAAAAAGTTCCGTTATAATAAATAAATTAAGTCATGGTTTGTGGTGTTCATCAAGGCTAAAACTCAGGAATAATTCATTCATTAACTGGTATTTTCCAAAAATGTTCATGTGAAATACGAAAGCAAGATGTTCATAATGACAAAAACTAGAGAATTTAGAATTAATCACTTGTGTCCTTCCCATTCAGTATTCTGATAAAACATAGTTTGGTGTCATATATCTTAATAGTTTTAGGAGGCATGGCAAAATATTTCACAGTCTGAATAATGTGACTCACAAATCCTATGCTTTTTGTTTTGGTGTGTATGAAAGTTGTCAGAATCCCAAACCAATCTATTATATCTCAAGTTTGTAAAACCAAGAGAACTCTTTAGGGTTGTTATCACATTTTCACTGTATACCACAGAAATTATGTGTGACCATTCCAAATAAGAGTATGGGGCTAACTGGCTCCAAATGTGGTTTGGAATTATCATCACTCTCATCTCCATATGAGTGGTCATGCATACCATAAAAAATGACAGCTTTTCACTATGTTAAGTAAATATTGAAGAGATATGAATGTCTTACAAAAGGCTGATCCAATCACCAGCCAAATTAAATGGAAAAATGAAACTTTTCTTCTTTGGAAATGTGAGTCATTTAGATTAATTTGGTGTGTTAACACTCATGGGGATGGAGGAGAAAAGGAAGTAATCCAGAAGGTACAAAAGACTTTAAAAAAGCATTTCCCTTTTTATGAAGAGGAGGATGATGGATAAACTCCATGGAAAGTCATATATATTTTGTAAATACTTAGATTAATATTTTTCAATACTTTGAACCCTGACATGAATACATAGTTCTATAACTATACACAAAACCGCTTTTTCATTGTGAGCTTATACATGGGAATAAGAGAACACTGAATGCAGAGTGTTGGGGAGCCATGCATGGGACTAAGATATTAAACATGGCAGTAACCTGAAATAGAAAATTCAGTTGAACTTAGACCAAATTTAAAGCAATTAACCACCATAGAAGAGATGAGGTAATTAAGTAAGAATGTCAGTGGTAATGACTAACTCATTCCTAATTTTATACATTTGTTAACTGTCTTTGCATAAATACAAACAACTGTTAAATTATAAAATGATGCTGTAGAAATCTCATTTTTCTGGAATTGGGATTGAGGTCTTTCAAGAAAGATAATTTATCCTGATAACTAAAACTTACCTCTTGAAAGATTAAAACATTTTTGGTAGAAATACTTCCAAAATATATTACCCATTTTTCTGCTCCTTTTATACAAAATACATGATACAGAATTTAATTTATTTTTAGTACCTCAGGGTGATTTTTATAAATATAATTATGATGTTGAGCCTAGAGAATGACTACGGCTATTTGCCCCTAAGTTAAGTGGGCTGGAAAATCAGATCACCAAGCTTATTAGAAATAATATATAAAACAAAAACAAGTCCTTGGTAGTTTCTTGAAAAATCCCTATAAGAGTAAAGGATATGGTTTGTTTTTTTTTCATTGCATGGACTTCTATTTTCTATCTTTTCCTCCTAACTTGATGATAGTATCCACTGATGAAGTCACACCCCAAATTTTTGACATATGTCATTCTGATTATAATGATTTGAAAACGATTTAGATAAAACTACTCTAAATGAGATAACTAGGGATGTTAATTAGCTTAATACATTCTTATATTTTACTTATGCTAGATAGTGTCTATTTGGTAATGTAATATTTGATGACTTAAACTTTAATATAATATTATATATTATTAGCATGGAAAATTAGCACAGCAATTACATTTTCATCTGGTAGTTCATTTGTGTCTTTATAATCTGAATGAACACACAATCCGTTTATGATTTTCATCAGATGTTCTAATATTCTTTCCTAATTATAACTACGGACAGCAATAACTGAATTTTAATAATGGCTACACTCATTATATCACATTTAGGGGAAATGAGTGGTAGTTTTTAATTATCTAAATAATTTTTGATTAATTGTGATCAGAATTATTAATATTAAGCCTTTGGGATGTGCCATATAGATCTTATATTGACTTTCTGACGTGCACAGTTGGTACTTTCTCAACAGAACTTCCTCATAAAGAAGTTCCACTATGTAATGTCTACAGCGATTTACTAATAAAAGACAAACTACATTATAGCAGTATGGCTTGCCATCAAATGTGATACAGAAGTATAGTAAGAAATTCCATAGTGATCCATTTATTTAAACTACAGATGAAATGCTTGGCTTCTTAAAACTACTATAAGTGATAAGTAAAAGTATTTACATAAAAAATTAATTCTCAGGGCAGTTAGATGGCACAGCGGATAGACTGCCAGGCCTAGAGTCAAGAAGACCTGAGTTCAAATCCAACCTCAGACACTTACTAGTTACACGACCCTGCACAAGTCACTTAACCCTGGTTGCTTCAGTTTCCTCATCAGGTAGCATTCTATGCATCAAAGTAGAGAACTAAATGCAAAGGCAGTGTAATCTAACAAAAAAGAAATCACTGGGTTTAGAGTCTGGGGGCCTTCGTTCATCCCAGCTTTAAGACTTACTACAAGTTACTCAACTTGCTGGGCCTGAGAAGTTGGAGTAGATCAGTGATGTCAATCTTAAATAGAAACAGGAACCACACATAAAGATCCCTGAACATCACATACTGACTTAGTTTTAAAATGTAATGTGATCTATGCCTTGTTGTATTTTTATTTATTTTGTTAAATATTTCCCAATTAAATTTTAATCTGGTTCTAGCATTCTTGGGAGTGTGGTCGGCCATAGCCATGTGTTGCCACCTCTGCGCTAGATGACCTTTAATGTTTTTTCCAGCTCTAAATCAATGATCCTCTAATCCTTCCAGGCTCTTTATTTATGACCTTATGATCCTATGAATTAAGAAGGCCAATATGGGGTTTGAGATGACAACTGGGTATGATGCCAGGCTCCCTACTCCAATGAAGAAAAAAAGCAGAAGAATGTTTAACTACCTACCACTCACTTAATATTATTAAAGGGTAAGATGCACGACAGAGTCACTAACAAGCTCTTAAATCCCACCTAATTTACTGAACCAAAATCAATCAATCAGCAAGTATTTATCAAGGATCTAAAATGAGACAGGCACTGTGTTCAACTTATAGGATACAAGTGCTACGAATGAAACAATCCCTACATAGTATGCAAAATGTTATTAGGATAAATTTTAAAGTAATGCTTTCTCTGACTAACCTTTCTGGGATAAACAAACAGCAGAAATCCTGTCAGCAGATGAGCTAACTCTGTCTGTTGAATTGAAGTGGCACAACCACAAATAGGACAAACAAAAGAAATACTATTAGACCAAATTTGAAATGATATCCGGCATACATACAGTCAAGAGAAAAACTAGGACAGCAAGACTTCCTGTTATTTGTGGTTTTTTTAAAAAGTATTGGGCAGAACAAGTATCAGGGAGGAGGATCATACAAAACAGTAGAGCACAAGTAAAGGAAGCTGTCTCATACCGAATTATAGCCTTCTATACATACACATTATGAAAACCAATTTTGGGCTCTTTAAGTCACAACCATAGCATCTTGGTTGTAGGTCATCTTCAAATCAGAAAGACAGTGATATCAATCAAAAAACACTTTATTAAGTGCCTGTACCAGACACCATGCTGTGTGCTTTTTATACAAAGACAAAAACTCAATGGTCCCTGCCCTCAAGGAGCTTGCTACTATCTTGGGAAATAATATATACTCATATAAATGTATCACATATTTTGGGGAGGATAGAGATATTTGTAGAAGCTGGGCAGATCAGTAAAGTCACATAGGAGATAGAGTTTGAATTAAGTTTTGAAGGAGACGAAGTATTCTAAGAGGCCGAGATGAGGACGAAATGCATTATAGGGATGGAGACAGTTTAGAATACCATTTATGAGGAATAGAAAGAAGGGCATTTGGCTAGACCAGAGTGCATAAGGGAGAGTAATGTGTAATAAACCCAAAAAGGTAGTTGAAAAAAAGTTGCGAAAAACTTTAAATGTCAAACAAAATAATTTGGAGCTGATCCTAGAGGTAACTGGGGACTATTGAAGCTTCTTGAGCAAGAGAGCATCATGGTCTGACTCATCCTGTTGTAATATCGCTTTAACTGCTGTAGAGGAATATTTAGAAAGTAGAGAGGAGGAAGGGAAAACAAATAGGAGGCTACTAAAATAGTCTTGGCAGTAGGTGAATACAAGATTATAGACATAGAATACAAGGGACCTCAGAGACCATTTTGTCTAAGCTCCTTATTTTACAGAAAGTGAGGCCCAGGGAGTTTACATGACTTGTACTAAGCTGCACAGATAGTGAGTATAAGAAGTACAATTTGAGAGCCTAAATTAGGGTAGAGGTTGTGTAAGTGCAGAAAAGGGTACAGATTCAAAACATGTGGTGAAGGTAGAACCAACAAGACTGAACAGTTGATTGGACATGTCGAATGATGGAGAATGAATTGAGGATGAGTTAATCAGATTGTGGAACTGGGTAGTGAAGGATATTGGTATCCTCCTCAGAATGTGTGCCTCAATTTCCTCAACTGTAGAGTGGAGATAATAATAAAGCTTATCATCAAGGGTTGTTTGAGGGAAAAAATGAGATAATATTTGTAATATGCTTATAACAGTGCCTGGCACATAGTAGATGGCTATATAAATGCCAGCTATTATTATTATGATGATTGCACTAGCCAGAGCACGAAGGGTATAGTCCCAACTGCAGCACCAGATATACCTGATAATCCAGGAAAGGGGAGTAGGAGTAGTCAGACAAAGCAGAAGGAGGACCAAGAGAACAAGGGTCACAAGAAACCCAAGAGGAAAGTATATCCAAGAGAAGAGTGTGGTCAACACTTGTTGGTAATTAATATGCATTTTATGTATATTTTTAAATTAGGTATTTGTAGGAATGGCAAAACTTCATTGGGCTCATAAACATCATCTATCATTCACTTAAGAATCCCAAAAACATTCCCAAAGAACAAATTGCCATACTACTCCTTCCAGAAGAGAAACATATAACCCCCCTTTCAAAGTCATACTATCACACAAAAATACACACACACACACACAGAGCGAGAGAGCGAGAGAGCGAGAGAGAGAGAGAGAGAAATATGGTAAAAAGAACTGCCACAAAGTAATGTGAACCCAGCTGGTATTGTTTTTTCCTGAGATAGTATTCCAATGGCCTATATAATAAGAATGAAGAGTGATCTAATTTTGCTGTTTCTGATGCTATCATTATATGCTATTTCAGTTTGTTTTTTTAAAGTAAGAGTGCTATCCAGGTCACTTTAATTTAGTGACTCTATTATTTCTCTTTATCAGTGATGATTGACTTCTGACCATTTTGCATAGTGGAATATAAGTCATGTGAAATATGATATAGGACAAAAATCAAAAAATTTGAGACCATAGGATTAAAAGTGTATATATACACACACACACATATAATGTATATATGTATATATGGGGAGAGACAGAGAGAAACAGAAACAGAGAGAGAACCTTAGAAGTCATCTATTCTAAACCTCTTTTTTTACAGATAAGTGACCAAATACTTTTAGGCAAAGCAATAAGCATCAACAACCAATATCTCTATTAGTCATTTTTCTAGGATATGATATGCAAAGATTTTTGGTGGAATTTTCAATCAGACGGATTTTTATTTTAAAAGAAATATCTGTTGGTTTTGGCATCTTGGTAATAGGTAGAGTTTTGTACCTTAAGATAAGAAAACTTAAGCTTAACTATGGTCTCAGACACTTACCTGGGCAAATCACAACATCTGCCTGCCTCAGTTTCCTTAATTGTAAAATGAGGGTAATAATAGCACCTATCTCCCAGGATTGTTATAAGGATTAGATGATATAATTTTTGTAATGGACTTTGCAAACCTTAAAGCACTGTATTAATACTACTATTGTGATGATTATTATTGATAGAATTTACTCTTCCTCCATAGTGGTTAATATTACTTCCAAATACAACTTTTAAACCATGGTACCCTTCTTATATTTTAGGTCAGGAAAATGGTCTGTGACTCGTACTTTCATGACATCATCCAAAAGTCTTTTGCTAGACTGAGGAAAAACCAGAGAGCAATCCCTAAAAGCATCATGGAAAGAAGTGTTCCCCAGTTCCTTACCAGGCATCCAAGTCACGTCCCTTTTCCTAGCCATATGCTTTGAGTCACATTCAGATTAGTTGTCCTGCATTCACTTATAGGAAGGGAAATGTTCCATGCCCAGATGTCTAAGGGCATTCCCCTAGTGGCTAAATGACTTCTCATTTCCCGCCAGGAGGAAGGGAGAGTCCAAATTATTATCTATGTACAATTTCCAAATACCAGCAGCACAGAGCTACGGGAACATCAATGCAAGCTATGTTATTGTTGGAAAAATCTACAGAGAAGGCAAAACAACATTAGGAATGAGTTATGAACTAGTAAAACCAAGCAACATCCCAAATGAAAGCTGCTACAACTGGGTTTTGGACAAGCATGCTTGGCACGGTTTATTTGTTTGGTTTTTTTTTTCTGGCTGAGTCACTGTATTCTGCATAGTGCAGTGTGTCACCGGAGAAAGTCACCATTCAATCAGATCCTCAGTTTAGCTCACTCACCGAAGTGTCAGATACTTCAAAAACTAGTAAAGTTATTGAATAGAAAAGATCTATTCCCTATTTTATACCAAATACTCAAAACATAATGGTCTTTTTTCATGACTTGTCTAAGTTGTAGAACTCCAGAAGTTTAGAGCTAATAGGAACCATAGAGATCATCTAGTTTAATCCCCTTAGTTTACTAATGAGGTCCCAGAAGTGAAATGATTTGCCCATTCTCACACATTGAAGTGAGATTTTAGGCATTAACTTGGACATCTTCTGACTATCAGCATAGTGCTCTTTTCCAAGAGCGGTTCTAAGTAAGTTGGAGGATTGTGCTGACATCAAGGCAGAGTTTATAATCCATGGAACATCTCTGAAATGTATTTAACTTATATGCACAGAGCAAGACTTACTCTGCTTAAGCTAGTACATTCCATCTTACTGATAAGCAACAGGGTCATCCTGAAGAAGTAGAATTAATTCAAGGCACTGTTCAAATAAGCCAGTGCAGATGTTTCCCCTAAAGATAGAGCAATGAAATATCTACCAAATATTACTAAATAGTTCCAAGAATTTCCTTTGTATACTCTGTCCAAATGGGAAATGTCATCCCAGTGTGGAAATTCTGTCTACCAGTATGCATTAGCAACTCATCTGTAAGTTATACACTGAAAGCATAAGTGACTTGCCAACAGTCCCTCAGTCTGTGTGACAGTCTTTCTGATTCAAATTTTGGCTCTCTACTCACTAAGCCCCATGGCTTCTCTTTCCATTATATGGTTAAAGAAAATAAAGAGTATCTCCTTCAAATATTATCTCTGCTGTTCTTCAAGTTGCAGAGGAGGCTGAATTTCATACCTCCTCTGCAGGACACAGTTCCCAGTCCCCAAAGTTGTTAGTGCTTTCTCTTCTGAGATCACCTCCATGCCTCCTATGTACTTATCTCCTTCATTTGAATGTGAGCTCCTTGAGAGGAGGAACAGTGTTTACCTTTCTTTGAATTCCAGCACTCAGCACAGTGCCTGACACAGCAGAATAAATGATTTCTGATAGTCTATTTCAGGTATTTGGAATGTTTGCACAGAGGGAGAAGGAAGGAGGGAGAGAGGAAAAAAGGGGGGAAGAAAGAAAAAGAGAGAGAGAAAGAAAGAGAGAGAGAGAAAGAGAGAGAGAGAATGAGAACATCTTTGAGAATCTATCTTAAATGCTTATAGAATGAAGCATTCACTTGATCTCTTGGAATTGGGATTATGATGGATCAATTCAGTGCAAGATATTCAAGATAATTTTAAGTGTTTGATGATGAGTGAGCTGGAAGCAAACAAGGAAACAACTAATATTCTATTCTTGTACAAAGGGTATCAATATTGAGTCTATCAATTTCCTGGCACAAGAATGCCAACAGTTACATGAATGTTTACAGTTTTAAAACTGATTCCACACACTAATATCATATCACAAGAATGAAGAATGATAGACAGTCAGGTAATACCCTGATATCCATGAAATCTCAGACAGCCCAAAGAAAGGCTCCTCTTCCCACCACCACCCGAACCCCCAACATACTGGGTAGATCTGCTTTAGAGATTTGGGGTGAGAAATGCACCCAGAATGAGAACACACAGAGGAGGAGACCTCTACAACAGTGAAAGAAGTCTTCAGGTCAAAGAGATCACAGTTCCACTGAAGTAAAATCCTAAAAAATAAAGAAAGTTCCTATAGGGTTGGCATTAGCATATCTATATGCAAATCTACTTAGCTTTATAATGAAAGTAGAAAGCTGTCCTTTCTTTCTCCCTTAAAGTCCCTTTCCATGGTAAGTGATACTATACTATATTGGGAGCCAGGAGGACTAGGTTCTTGATATTAGGCACATCACCAGTTTCTGTGAGGGTTTTCTCACCTGTCTCACTAAATCTCTTTCCAAACTAATGTGGCCAAAGTATACATGAAATAAATTGACAGAACCTGTAAACAGAAGTCAGTAGTCTGGGCCATGATCCATTTTGTCAAGAGTTAAGGAAGGGGGAAGAAGGTTGTGAATTGGCTAGGGTTAGAGTCACAACATGGACAGAAGATAGGGGAAGAACCCTACTGGTTATAAGGCAGTGCTGACGGCTGCAGTATATGGCTTTCCATTTCTGTCTTATACATATGATGTTCATTAAACTGCAACTTTAATTGTCTGTGTCTTTGGATAAGCATATTATTTATTATACTCAATATGTTTTTGAGGTATTTTCCATGGAAAGGGACATTGTCCATTTAAGAAAAAAAATGTTTGCAGCAAAACCAAGTTTTTAGTTCAATTCAATTCAAAAAAATTAAGTATCTTCTATGTTCCAGGCACTGTTCTAGAGCCACAAAGAAAAAAAATGTTTTAAACAGTTTCTTCCTCAAAAGCTAACAAGGTTGTAAAAAACAAGGGGCCACTGTAGGCAGCCTGTCATATTAGATTGAAAACAGAGTTTGGCCAGGGGACCTAGGGATCAGATTCTGCATTACAAATTTGCCAGTGGTAGGATCACTGGCAAGTTAATTAACAGCTCATAGTCTCAGTTACTTCATCAGTAAAATGGCGATAATAATACTTGCACTAGCTACTTCACTGGATTCTTGTGAGGGAAATGCTTTGGAAAGCACAAGTCACTATAGAAATGTGAGTTCTTGTTATCGTTGAAAGAGGACAACAAACAAGTACTTGTTAAGTAGCAAACAGGGGTGAGGATATCTAAAAGGAGAAGATGGAAACATAATAACAATCTCTACAAAAATTAATGATTGTTTCATTCTGGTATATACAGAGATGCTCTATATGATCATGATTTCTCTCTTTCTGTTTTTGCTCATGTATGGAGAGATAAGAAAGCTCAGAACAGAGGAGACAGAAAAAAGGGAAAGGCCATCCCTTTATTTTCATCTATGAACTTTGAAGGGATGTAGTTCTTCTTGGCTGAAGTAGAGAAAAACTGTAATAGTCAAAAAATTGAAGACACATTGCTGGAGGGGCTCTTGATATTAATCTGACATGATGTTCCAGAACTATCTAGGGAGGGGCCTGAGTCAGGTGTCGAGGACTTCATAGGATCCTTTAAACTCTAACATTGTATGACTATTAGATATGTGTAAGTCTGGAAGAAATATTCTACTGAGCTATTTGGGTGAAAAGAGGGAAAAGGAGAGAATAGGACCAGAGTGGAATGAAAAAGTCATAAATAAAAATCAGTACAAAATATTTTTTGAGTTTTGATGATTCGCCCTATAGAATTACCTTTTCATTGACTATTCTTTAATGCTTTAACCACCAGCAGCAGTCAAGCAGGAAAGATTATTAAGTAAAAAAGCATGCTAATTTCTATTAACCACAACTGTAAGAAGCTTGGTTCATCAGTGCAGGGTCAGAACCCTGTCATTGTCAGTCACTTGGTAGTAGTTAATCCTAAAGGTCATCAAAATATTTGGAGGAAACAAACCCTTGGGTATTGGCTCTGAAATCTACAAGATGCAGAAATAGGAAACCATCCATATGTGTAAATTAATAGGATAAGTATTCTAACTGAAGGTGCCCTGTTCAGTAGTAGCAATTCTCCATACACAAAAATGCATTAATGAGATTTGATATTTCAATCCATATCTTGAGGATGTGGTTTAAAGCTGGCTAAAACATTATTTCAGCAACTTATTCTCTCTGTGATGTTGCACAAGGTCTTTTGCCTCAGTGAGCCTCACTCTCCTCTGTGCAACAAAGGGGCTGGATGAGATGCCTTCTAGGATTCCTTCCAGCACTAAACAATATACAGAAAAGTAGTATGGACAATGATTAGAGCAAAATGGTAATAAAACAAAGGTCAGAAATTTAATCTTCTTTTGGGCCAGTAAGTTTTATTTTGTGTTATGACTACGAATTACATTTCAAAACCCTGTTGTAGTTGTTTTTTTGATTAGTTGTATCTGACTCTTCGTGACTCTATTTGGAGTTTCTTTGCCAAAGATATTGGAGCAGTTTGCCATTTCCTTCTCCAGCTCATTTTATGGATGAGGAAACTGAGGCAAACAGGGTTAAATGACTCACATGGTCTGAGGTCAAATTTGAACTCAGATCCACCTAACTCTAGGGCTGGCACTCTATTCGCTGCCCAAAACCTTAACAAGTTTTTTTTTTAAATGTGTGCCATTGGTCACAAAATAAATGGGTAAGCAGTATGGTAGAGTGGGGAAAAGCCTTCAATTTGGAATCAGAGAAAGTAGTTTCAAATTCCATGTCTACTACACCACTTAATAACTGTGTGACTTTGGCAAACTTGAATGAGGAGCTGTACTAGATAATTTCTAAAATCTATACAAGACATGACCCTATAAATCCAAATCTATTCCCACCACCAGGAAGAGCAGCACCCAGGGCATGCTGTTCTCATGGGAGATCAGTCTCATATGCTAAGGGATATACATTTATGAGTGTGAGTTTTAGCTCATACTATGTCACGGCATGTCTTGATTCACCATTCTGCCAGAAACAAAAGTTAGAGTTTTTAATCTCCTTCAGAATTCTTTTTTGTTTGGTTATATTTCCAGGATATTTCAGGGATTGGGATTTTAGGTAATATTCTATGGAAGGTATTAGAAAGCCCAAATTTGAAAGTTAAAGAAAATTAAATAATCTGAACCGGCTTGGTTTTCTGTCTCAACTCTGGGGGGAAACCCAACATATCAGAAATGGGTCAACAAATATTTCACATTCAAACACATTTATACAAGTTAGCACAACTTTTTTTTGATCTAGAAATTATATAATAGTCTTACGGAAACAGTCTTTCTTAAAAGGTTAACAGCATTTCCTAGGGTCAGTTGGACTGGAAAACACTGTGTTATATTTAGAGGAATATCTCTATTTTCATTTTTATTCTTTGCTGAAATCTGTGTCTACAACTTTTTTTTGAATGAGGTGTTTAGGAGCATGATGTAGTATGAATGAGTTAATTTTAAGCACCTCTGAATGGATTTGACTCTCCTTAATGCGCACTGTCAACATCCAAAAATCTTCATGAC
>JAQQSZ010004306.1:0-14192 GCA_028646595.1 Phalanger gymnotis | reverse complement strand
GAAAAGGGCTTCGCTAATCAGAAGCTAACCAGACCCCAGTGTGGCTGGTTTGGGGGCATGAGGCGTAGACCAGATTGTGGAAGGGGAGGGTAAGTGAAGTTTGAATCCTTTTTAGAAAAAGCCACTCCTGTTTAGGGAGGCTTAAAAGCGTTCTGGAGATTGTCCTTTTGTACACGATTCTACTTTGTGTGTTCACATCCAGATGAGATAATAGATGAGAAAGAGCTGGGGCGATTATTGTCTGTCCTTTTTACCTTCTTTCTTCCTTTTTTTGTTTACTTCTTTCTTCTTTTTCTTAAATTTTCTTACCTTAATACCTTCCTTTCCTTCCTTTTTTTCCCTTTTTTCTTAATTTCTTTCCTTTCTGTAATTTATTTTCCCCTTTCCTTAACAATTTTTTCTTCCTTTCCTTCTCTTCTTCCTTTCTTGCCTCTTCTTTTCCTTCCTTCCTTTATTTTCATTCATTCCTTCTTTTTCTTTCTTATCTTTCCTCATTTCTTTCCTTGATTTCTTTCTCTTAATTTCTTTGTTTCTCTTAATTTCTGCCTTTTTTTCCTTCTCTTTAGTTTCTTCCTTTCCTTTTTTCTTAATTTCTTTTTCTCCTTTCCTTTCCTTCTTTTCTCTTAGAGCATTCTCTTATAAGTAGAACAATAGTGTGACATATACACAGTTGGCTGCTTTTTGTCAGAACTAGCAAATTGATGGTTTAAGGGTAAAATGGTCTTTCTTCTCAAGGTGGTTTTAGTATTTGAAGGAAGGGTCTGGAAAATAGTGTCCAAGCTCAGAACTTGAAATACTGTTAAGTTGCTGTAGGTCTGCTGATTATTTCTGGAATTCCACGTTTTTATCTGCCTTCACTTTAAATTTCTCAAGTGCTATGTAATGGCAGGACCAAAGAAATATGAACTAACTCCTCTGGGTAAAAGGTAAAGGTTTTGTAAACAAATCTGCGTCTTCTGTAACCAGAACCTTAAATGCTGAGCAGCATATATGGTTCCCTTGGAGAGAGAGCTGCTTCAGAGTAAGGATGTTTTGGAGAACATTTGTAAGAGTTCCCTGAAAGTCCTCTTTTAAAAATTTGTTTCATTTTGTATTGTTTGATTTTACCTACTGATGGATTTACTTAAATGAATCCATAGCTCCTTTTAAGAGTGTTATAGACAAACAGTATTATGAGCTATTAAAAGAAAAACTTGTTTGATGCTTTTTAGATTTTAAGGAATGTTTGTTCTTAATTTTCCATCCTGTTACCCCCCAACTCCAATGACAAAACAGGAAAAGAATTTTAAGGATCCCTACCTTTTCCCTTATTCAGCCATTGGAGGAGGTATTGATTTTTAGACATTAATTTAAGGGTTTCTTACTTGAGAAGGCGGTATATCTTATACAGCATATCATAGTTGGAGTGTGGCCATTAAGTGCTGAAATCTCTTTATGTAGATAGTCTTTATTCTGTTTTAGCTTTGCAGAAATCACCCTTTTGGGGGGTAAACTGTAAGGGTGTTGACATTCACCCTGGTGTGCCAATCCCAACCCTCACTCACATTATTGGGAATTTGGATCCTTAAACAGATAGTATATTGTTTACAATCCAGTCTGTCACTCAGATAACAGATATTTAGTACCTACTATGTGTCTACTTTTGTTTAAGGTGATAAACCAACTCCAAACCTTTATTTAGAAGTCCGTTTACTGGGTTAGTTTTATATAGGATTCTGTTCATGTTTAGAAAGGGGCGTGATGTACAGGGGCTTAACGAGTCCAGATTTTTAGGAAGAAATGTGAGGAATTTATGCTTATTTAACATTTGTTATATTAATGCTGTTCTTGCTGTATAGAAATTAGGCCCCTAATGGGAAAATACCTATTCCTAATAAACATAGGCAAAGAATTTGTCTTTTTATCCTTGACATCTCTTTAAGCTGAAGACCACACCTGGGAGTCAGATTACAGCATATTTGGCAAACATTCTCCTAGAATTTAGAGGTTGTACCACTGCCGTCATCTTCTTTATTCACCTAATTCAAACATAATGTGCATGGAAGCCAGTGTCTGTTTAAATATGTTGTTTGGTTGATGGGAAAATAGGCTCTCTGTCCTTTCCTTCTTCTTCTATTAAATCCGAGCATTTTTAGTTTTCACAGAAAATCTCCAGACTAGTCAGGCACAACACTGTCACATTCTGGCACAGGAAGAGTTGTGCCCAGGCTGAGCTGACAAGTCCCCTTTGGCAGTGCGCCCTTTGTGATTCTGAGCTGTGGAGCATATTGCCCACAGAGGTTTCCTGCAGCAAGGACAGGATTCCTTTGTAGATTTCAGTGTGCTCCCCACTTGAGGAAATTAAGTGATTTGTGGCATGAACACAAGACCTTGGTGACAGCCTGTTCTCTCTTAGGCATGTAGGATGGGTAAATGAAACTACATCCCCATTCCTCAAGACACCGAATTGGGACATCAACACTTCAATGATTTTCAAGAGTTGTGATTGGCACAGCAAGAGGAATTTGGAGTTAGGACACCCAGTTTGGGTCTAAGGCCTGGTTCTGTTACTTAGTACACAGCCTTGTTGTTTGTCTGGGTTTCTGTTCCCTCATCCTTAAGAATAGAGTCTTTATTCTGGTGAGGAAATTCCCTTCACCTATGCGGATCAGCAAACATCATCAATAAACTAATTACATTAAAAAAAAAAAAAGAATAGAGTCTTTAAGGTTCTTTTCAGGTCCAGATCCCTGTGAACTGACTCACTCTTCTGATGGAGATCGTTCAACTCCAGACACTCATTCCAAGAGAGTCCTTTGATTTGACTCACGTTAATCATATGTATCAAGCGTCAAATTTATAACCATTGAAGTAGAAACTTGAGAGAGAATTTTTGAACACGGTGGTGGCTTAACAGTTACAACATGTTGGAATTGGAGTTATTTACCAGATAATTAATAAAATTCCCTGAGGACATACCAGATTAGATGGAGCTAGAATCAGTGTCCACTTTGTGATAGGTAGTGTTAAAGTGAGAGCAGACCTGGAGCGGGAGAAGCAGTAACAATCCAGACCTGGCTTTTAGCAACCTACAGGAAAAGAAGCTAGCTGGTTATTTGTTACTTTACTCCTTAACCAGCTAGGGAGTAAAATTTGTAATGGGGCCACCAGGAGGCACTACCTTTGGGCAACTACTAAGTGGTGTCCTCAGAGAATATATTCAGTGATCATGCACTGACCTTTGCAAAGGCTTTGCAAAGGATCCACTGCTCTCAGAGTGCGCTTGACCTCCATGGCACTTGGACACTGGCCCCAGGTTCAATCCAGATCCAGGACTTAATACAATAGGACATATCATCTCTTCTCTAAAGCTGCTACCATGCATTCGGGCAACCTGCTTGACTAACCAGCTTCACACATGAGATGTAGATAATTGATTTTTTAATTTCCACGTGATCAGTTAAAACCCAGGTGTAAAAGAGCTGATATGTAGCAAAACTATCAAGGAGCTGCTTTTCCTGATCAAAATTCTAGTTCTCCCATCCACTGTTCCTGCCTAGGGCATGAAGAGAAGAATTTGGGAGGGAATTGCATATATAGAACTTAACCAGATTGGGCAAATAATTAGAGAAAATGGGATGGGAGTGTAGCATTAGGGTTTGAGAATTGCATCCGACTCCATTGTTGCTGAGGTTTCCCTGCAGTTATTAGTCCTGTTTAGTCTCTCTGGTGTGTATGGTATTGGCTCGCCTGTCTCTGCCCCACATCCCCAAAACTTTAGCCTCATCTCTGCTTCAGATCTCTGTCTTGACCGCCACAGCCCTCCAAAATTGCTTTAGTTCAAGGGTTCTTGACTTGAGCTCTGTGAGCTTGTTTTTTTAAATATTTTGATAACTGTATTTTGACACAGTTGGTTTCCTTTGTAGTCTTATGTGTTTTATTTGATGCATTTAAAAACTTTATTCTGAAACTGAGTCCATAAATTTCACCTGACTGCCAGAGGGATCCATGATACAAAAATGGTTCAAAACCCCTGGTCTAATGGGACCACTGTGACACCCACCTTGGTTGGTGGTTGTGACAAGAGGCACAAGGAGCAAGCAGCTTGTGGGCCAACCTGTTCCATCTGGACCTCCCAATCTCAGGAACCATTTCACTCTTGACGTCATGGAAGGAAAGGAATGGAATGGCAGGTTAGAAGTATTTTTAAGGGCAAAGAAGAGGAAACTTGAGTGATCTGCGAAAATGTTGACTTATGTTCCTTCCCATCCTTGGGTCCTACGTTCCTCCTGTCTCCCTGCCCCCAAATGAATTTCCTGGAGGCTTTCAGAACACCTGTTATATTTAGAGAATGCCCTTGGATTGCTACTTCTTGTGAATTGAAAAATTCTCCCTTACTTACAGGGACCTGAAGTAATTTTTCTCTTGTTTATGGTCATGATAATGGAGAAGAGATTTCTAACAATTGACTTTATGCATATTTCTAACAGCTTCTGTTTTTTTGTTTTGGGGGCTTTCTGCTGTATTGATCTTGTATATTAGGAGAACACGAGGTGCATAGATACTTGGTTGATTGATGAATACAGGTCTTCTAACAAACATAGATTTTGCTCTTGGCTTTCTCAGTCAACAGGCCTTTAGTGGCAGGGTCTTAAGAACAGTAGCATTCTAACTGACCTCACTATAGGTCAGTCAGTAGACTTTCATTAAACACCTCGCATGTATAGAACACACAAGGGCTATGACTACCTGAGCAGGGGCAGGAATCGGATTGACACTGCTGTATCTAGTCAAGTTGCAGTCAGTGTTTTGGAAACTGAAGAATTAATTTGTTTCATTCACAAATGTCCTTCGAATATTAGGTGTCAAGCAACCAGAGATAGGGGGTAGTCTCTTCTCCCAAGGAACTTGTACATTGTCTGTAGGGTGGCATGAGATCTGATTAGAGAAGTTGGTTATTTTCTACCTGAGCTTCATTGACTCTTGGAGCAGTTACTACAGACTTTAAAAGTGCTTTGATGTCCTTAAACACTACGTAAATGCTAGGCGTGGTTGGAAGAATCAAGTTGTAATGTTGAAAGAATTATTTTGCAAAATAATAGCTGACTGGGCAGTTTTCAAAGGAAGAAATCCAAGCTATCAGTAACCATATTTTTAAAAATGTTATAAATTGCTAATGAGAAAAATGCCCATTAAAGCAACTCCAAGGTTCCTCACACCTATCAGATTGTCAAAAACGCCAAATGCTGGAAGGAAAGCAAGCACACTAATGCTGTGAAAATTGCTTTAGTCATTCTGGAAAGCACTTTGGAACCTTGTCCCAAAAGTCACTAAACTGTGCATGGTTTTTGGCCCAGTGATACCTCTACTAGGCCTATGTCCCCAGTAGAAATTTAAAAAAAAAAAAAAAAGGACTCACATGCAAAAATATTTATAGCAACTCTTTTTGTAATGGTAAAGAACTGCAGATTAGGGGGTGCTCATTAACTGGGAAATGACTGAACAATTATGGTATTTGAATGTGATGGAAAACTGTTTTGCCATAAGAAATGATGCAATGAATGGTTTCTGAGAAACCCGGAAAGACCTGCATGAACTGATCCAGAGTGAAGTGAGCAGAACCAGGAGAACAGATTATATTATCACAACACTGTAAATACAATCTTGAAAGATTTAAGAACTCTTATTATTGCATAGACCAACCATGATTCTAGAGGACTGGTAAACAAGCATGTTCTTCACTCCCTGATAAAGAGGTGATAGGCTCAAGATGCAGGTGTAGACATATGTTTTCTAAAATGGCCAATGTGGGGACTTATTTTGCTCGATTATTCATATTTGTTATGGGGGAGTTTTTTCTTTTTCCAACATCTCCCCCATCATTGGTGGGGAGATGTGGAAAGGAAAGAAATGAAATGCTTATGAATTAGAAAAAGGAAAAGTTAAAAAAAGAAAATAATTGGTATTATATTGAAAAGATGTTAGAAAATTTTATGAGATTTGAGAGGTTAGCCCTTCTGGATTCCATCTTTTATGAACTATGATATGTCGTCACTAATCACAATGGAAATGTACATTCATTGAGCAACTGTGAACACTGGACTCAATAATCCTTTGCTTAACTGTTTCCATCTTGATCTAGCTAACCACACCATGCCTTATCCTATCAAATTTTCAGTTTCTAATGATCCTATGTGTCCCAGTTAGTCAAGCAACCCTTTTGTGATTACTGTGGAAAATGTTTTGGTGAGAGAAGGCAAATAGTTATTTACCTAAAAGAAATCTTCCCTCTTTCACAACAGGGAATCCGTTGTTAGTGTGTCTGGCCTAAATGATTTGTCCTGACCTCACATTCCAGTTCAGTAGTAGACACTCATGTTATCTAAAGTGAAAGCTTTGTGTTATAGGGTGGGCAGGTCAAACATGTGCTCTTCTCAGAGTCACTCGGAAAGGAGAGCTTCCTTTGTGCTTGGAAAAATCATTGAAAAGGAAAGAAAATGTGGAGTCTGTGGTTTGTTTTTTTTCTCGTAGATCTGTGTATTTGGAGATATAGTATTCAGAAATGAAAAGGGATTGGAAAAATATATTTATGATTTTAGGAATGCCGAGGGGTCAGATTGCATTTGTACAGTTTATGTTCTGCTGGACAAATTCACTTGTAGTTACCGATTGATGGGGATGCTTCATGGAGCGATTAAGATGGACTTGTCATTCTGAAATTCAGGTAAAAGTGCCTTTTGTTGAATGGAGAGAACTATGTGTACTTTGGAGGAAGCCTGGTGTTTAATTCTATCATTCAAGAAAACGGTTTTGTGTTAGTGGCCTGTGGTGTGTGGACACACGGCTGGAATAGAAGGCAAAAAAGGCTTTAGAGATGGTGGTCTTTGGAAAAGAAGTAGAATTGGAATACTCCATTAGCAGAATTTGAAAGGCGAAAAAGGTTATGTTACTTAATGGTAATATAAAGCCATCAATAGCTTAGGGAAATATATATACAAATATAACATTTCTCTAGGGAGGTAGGAATTTTTAGTTCATGTTGAAACATGATAGGCAAATTTTTCTTATAAAAATTACTAGTGCCTTTTAAATCATAATTATTTCTGGATATACCCTTCTCATCTTCCCTCCATTTCCCTTGTAATAATGAAAAGCAGTCAGTATAGCACCCATGTATGTCACATTTGACATGTGTGATTTGCCACGCTCCTCTCACTACAGAGGAAGATTTGTTTCATCATCTGTCGTCTGGAATCAGTATTGATCACCGAATTTAATCTGTGTTCATCTGCCTTTTAGAATTGTTTTCATTTACATGTAGTCATTGCGTCTGTATTGTTCTCATGATTTTGCTTTCTTTGCACTGTACTATTTCATACAAATCTTCCAATATTTCTCTGGATTTATTATTTAGGACGGTAAGTACACCATTATCTTTATGTGCCACCCCTTCCTTATTCAACCACTCCTCAGTTTATGAATGTTAACTTTATTTCTAGCTTTTTGTTGCCGCAAAAAGGGCTACTTTGAATGTTTTGGTGTCATTGAGATGGTTCTTTTTTTGTCTTTGGCTTCCCTAGAGTACATGCCCAGTAATGGGGATTGCTGGATCAAAGGGGAGGAACAGTTTAATAACTTTTCTCATATAATTCTAAATTTTTTTGGAGTGATTGGACTAATTTATATCTCTGCCAACAATATTAGTGTGCCTGACTTCCCACAACCCCTCCAAAATGGACTGTTTCTTTATTTCATTATCTTTGTCAGTTGGCAGACATGAGATGAAATGTCTGTTTTTTAAAATTTGTGTTTCTCTTATTAAATGCTTTTTGGAACATTTTTCCAACATGGTTGTTGATAGTTGGTATTTCTTCTTTAGAAAAATTGTTCCTATCCTTTGACCACTTTTCTACTGTGTTTTTTATGCAGTGGAGTCTTAGATTGTTTTTTTTTGACTCCTTTGAAAAGAAATGGAACCTAGTGATGAGCCTAGCATCTAGGAGTGCAATAACTCTAATGTAAAGGAAAATCGCAAGGCACTCAGCCAATTGTATAAACAGGCAGGCTTTGAAATGTGTTTCCATTACTCTTCTGTTTCAGGTATAAAAGTAACTTCTAGTCAAGGATTCCACTCTTACATGAGAAAATGAGGACAATGGTGATAATGGCATTAGCCTACATAGAAGGTTTTCTGGTGCTGTTTATTCAATTATATTTGTAGTAGCTTTGATGTAAATAAGAAAATAGATGATTTATTCATTATAGGTAGATTTGTAGTGAGAGCTTTTTATGCCTTGAGGAGTAAGCTGCAGTGTTCCCTTTGAATTGGGTAGATCTTAAGGTCCAACTACTGATGTTCGGACATTTGTATATTACTGATCTCTGCATTATTTTACTCAATAGCAGGACTTGGGTAAAAATTACTGTAAAAAGAAAGAAAATGAAAATTCTCCGTTTTTTCTTATTGCGTATCTATACTTGAGTCTGCAAGGTCCTAATTAGTGTGAATAATGAAACCCTTGAAGTGAATGTATTATTTGCATTCACATTGCATATTTCCGTTGAGCTAGGACCAATGACCATATTTTACATAAATACAATTTTGAATAGTGCAGATCCAAACATTCGAGAATACTTCAGAGGATTCATTGTTCACACTGAACTAGACCTAGCTGTATTGTGTCCAGTCTTGTATTCAGAGAAGATGGAGGTGAAGAAATACTTCTATGATCTGAGAAACACTGAGCTTAAAAAAAAGTTTCAAAAGTTCATGAATTAAGATTTACATTAAATCATCGCTATCATAAAATTCCCTAAGGAATGGAATCCAGTATAAAGTGGGTCCATTTTGGATCCCAGCCAAGGGAGAAAACAATTATTGAATTTTACTGAATTACCAAAAAAATTATTGTTGTTGAGTAGTTTCACATGTAAAGTAATCCCATGTCATGTAGACTCTACTTAGTTTTTATTATCTCTCGTAAAGTTACATGTAAATTTGATGAATTTTATGCCCCTTACCTACTTAAGAAACAACAACCCACTTTTGGATTTAAATGGTTAATCTTTTAATTGAAAAGCTGTGTCAGTTTCTTTTATTCTGAATAAAATTTTTCCACTTTTTCCCATCCGATATAGTTTCTTCTGTTTTCTTCTTCCATATCTAGTTTTCTAGCCTAATTTTGCCTTCAAAAAGAGTGTCTGTTTTGATTTTGTATATTGTGAACTTGATCCTATTAGGAATAGTCTACATTTGACTTCACTTTGGCATAGGCATGTTCTTTTCTCCATATTCCAATTCAGAATAGCTGCTTTGATCCAAACTTACGGTGCTTTGAGTGTTGGTCTTTTGCCCTCTTGTGCCATAGCAGAAATATCACTTTTAACACTTTCAGAATGAATACATTATTTGAGGTTGCCCAAACTTGTTCATCTGGTCCTTATGAGGTCTTAATGTAGTGAATGAAAATGGAATTTTGCCAGTGCATGACACTGTAGCTTATCACAATATACTTTCCATCCCCCTGTTCATTGACAAAGCTGATTGCAGAATGTTTTTTTTTTAACTTGGTTTCATTCACTGCATATTATATGTGTCTCTGATTCATTTTCAGAATCTCTTCTGAAAAAGCATCTGTTGTCATGTGTTGATTACACAGATTACTGTTTGCCAGACATCCAGCTTAGAGGTTTTGCTTAGGAATTGTCACTAGCTGGTTATTAAATCTCTATTATCACCCCTCTGGAATTAGCTTCCCCTTAAAACATGCATTTAAAATAAAGTTAGGCATTGTAGTCTCTCTAATTGCTTCTTTGCTTCAGCACTCTCATTCAGAAGTATGAATCACCGTGGGATTCCTAGAGGGCTGTTCAGCTCATGACCAAGATAGTTAAATTTGGAATCCTAGTGGTTGGTCAGAGTTGACTAACTTTGAACTCGTGCTAGTCCTTTTTTTTTTTTTTAATGTTACACTCTAAACAACAGAAGGGTTATTCCTAACACTGGTGGGAATCTGTTCTACGTGATGTTCACAACATATTTCATTCATTCCTTCATCTCCCCCTGTCCCTAAGATTTTTGTATGACACGTCTATACTATCCATTTCTTAGAAGAGCCATGATTTCGTTTGTGTTGAAACTCCCTCCTTGGTGCATCTCATAATCCTCTTATGCTTTAACAGTTTTCCTGTATTGCTGAGCCTCAACAATGCATACTTTTTAGCCAGCCTAGTAGCTTAAAGTGACCCTTTCTAAACTTAGGTAGGCTGTGGATTCCATACCTAATGCTGTGCCAGATTGAGTGGGACTTGAGAGAGCCCCTTCTCTTGCTGGCACAGAACCTTTGAGAATTTGTGGACAACTCCCAGCCATCAACAGGAAGCCCCAGTGATCTGAAGAATAAGGCACTGACCTCCTAAGCCCGGGATTGTGGGCTTGAGTCTCACGTTGGTTGGAGGGGCCACTCATTTTGGGGCATCGAGGTGGCACAGGAAGACTCATCTTCCTCTGTTCAAATGTGGCTTCAGACACTTACTAGTTGTGTGACCCTGGGCAAGTCACTTAACCATTTGCCTCAGTTTTGTTATCTGCAATGTGAGCTGGAGAAGGAAATGGCAAACCTCTCCAGCGTCTTTACTAAGAAAACCCCAAATGGGGTCACAGAGTCTGAAACAACTGAAATGACAGAAAATACAACAACCAGGCCAGCATGAGACATAAGGATAGGATTTTAGTGAAGGGTTCATTGACTCTGTAACATATATGGAATATGGGAATAGGGACTGAATCTGTGATTTATTTCATTGGCATAAGGAATTCCTAGGTGAAGAAACACCCATTACCAATGAAGATGGACATGTTCTCTGAAACCTGTAGTCCCTTGAGAGTTGCCTGAAAGGTTAAATGATTTACAGCAGGTCACACAGCTAGGATGTGTTACATATGAACCTAGATCTTCCTGGCTTTGAGGCCAATTCTATATTCACCATCTTATACTGCTTCTTTTATGTGTGTAATAGAGATGTAAAGTACTTAAATCATTTTTTCTTTTGTTTTGTTTTGTGGAATGATGCCTGAAACAAATTATCTTCAAGTTCTTTTGACACTGTAGTTAGCAATCACTGTTCTAGGATTTGGACTTTTCCTAAGCCCAAGGTTTGTCTATTTTATAAAGGAAAAATTAAGATGTAGAATTGTAGTGTCATTCTGTTTTGGTCTTGAAAGTTTGGAATTATAAAACTCAGTTTTAATGTAGTGGTTTGTGCTGAACTGGAAAATTTTAAAGCTTTTAAAATAGTATTAGTACTCAGACATAAAATTTATTTTCAGCAATTATACTGGTTCCTGATTGGTTGCATTTAGCAAGAATTTAAAAATTGGCCAGAAAATGTATGTAGCAGGAGCCAAGTTACTCTTCTAATTGGTTAAGCTGAAACCTCAAACATTGTTTTACACAAATCTAATTGGAAAGAATTTTTCAAAGCTATAAATAAAAAAGATATATTTGGAATAACAGTGTATTTGTGGTCAGCATTATAGTAAGGGGACTGTAATGGAAAAAATGAGTCAGATAATCTGAATTTTATTTAGGAGTTGGTTCCCACCCCACCCCCCTACATCCCAGTTGATGTAATCTCCAAAAGTAAAGTGCATACAGTGAAGGTAACAGGGTGGTAATATATTAAACAAAGTGCAAACATAGGTCTTGTTATTTCTTTACAAGTGTGAGGAAGTTTCCGTGATGGAATTGGAAGGGCAACTTGCCATTGGCTCTTGGAGGCTTAGCCATGCCCCTGGGGGCTTTTATTTTTTATTTTTAATGTAATTCTTTTTTTTTTTCAATGAACAAAAATCTATTTTTTAGGCAGCTAGGTGGTGCATTGGAAAGAGCGCTGGACCTGTAGTCAGGAAGAACTGAGTTCAAATCCAGCCTCAGACACTTAACTGTGTGACCTTGGGTAAGTCACTTAACCACTATCTGCCTTAGTTTCCTTATCTGTAAAACAGGAATGAAAATAAGTTGGTACCTCTTGCAAATCTTAAGGTGCTATAATAGATGCTGGCTAATAACATTTTTCTTCTTCTCACGTCCCCCAAAATATATTTTTTAGTCTACACCCTAAGTTTGTCACCTCTGTTAAGAGATAAGCATTGTCATTAGTACCCTGGAGTTGTGGTTCATCATCGCGTTGGTCAGAGTTCTTTTAAGTCTTTGAAAGCTGTTTGTCTCACAGCGTTGTTACTGTGTAAATTGTTCTCCTGGCTCTGCCCGTTTCCACTCTGTTTGCATCAGTTCAGACAAGTCCTCTAAGAAGAAGGTTCCTCTGAGACCTTCCCGTTTGTCATTACGTACATCACAGTCATATTCTGTTGCATTCCTATGCCATGGTTTGTCCAGCCATTCCCCAGTTGATGGGTACCTGCCATATTTCTAGTTCTCACTGTAACCAGAAAAAGCTTATTTTGTACATACGGGTCTTTCCCCTTTTCTTTTATTTGGATATAGGCCTAATAATGGTTCTGCCGGGTCAGAAGGTATGTACAATTTAGTGGCTTTTGGTGCATGGTTCCAAACTACTTTCCAGAATGGCTGGACTTAATTTATAGCTCCAGCAAACGGCTATATTCGTGTACCTGTCTTCCCCTAGCCCCTGCAACAATTAATCACTGATATTTCTAGATCAGGTGACTATTCATTTTTATTTATTTAGAAATGGACATAAGAGTTGTTACAGTTTTTATCTCTTGAAAATCTCTTGTCAACTGAAAATAGGAGGAAATTTGAGTAAAATTAAATCCCAGTTCTTATTATTTGAGGAGGGGTGGGGGGAAGCTTGGTGTCAAGCCGTCTAGTGCCTACTGCAGATGTGGCCTATACCATCCAGGAGCCTGACATCTAATCAGGGAGAAAAAAGACAGGATGACTGTTTCAATGCTAAATTGTGTGGCACTGACTCTGAATATAGTAGGAATTCAGACATAAGAAAGATCAGTATCAGTAACTCAGAAAAACTTCATGAAAGAGGTAAGAGGAGGAGCTGGACTTGAACGACAGGGGAAGACCATCAGGTGGGGGTGGGTACTGACAGTGGGACAAGCATTTATTAAGTGCCTGCCTTGTGCCAAGCAGTGGGTGCTGAGAGCTTTACAAATATGCCCTCGTTTGATCCTCTGAGCAATCCTGGGCAGTAGGTGCTGTTGTTTTCCCCATTTTACAGTTGAGGAAATTGAGGCAGACAAAGCCCTGCATCGTATGCCCCGAGATACCTGGCCGGATTGCTGAGCATTATTAATGACTATCCTCAGGGTAAAAACGGTAAGTTTGAACTCTGATGCCATGAATGCATTCATCTCTCTCAAGTGGAGATTTTAGGTGACAGAAAGAGGTGAAAGTTGTGATTGTTCTCTGCCCCATCAGACCATCTGAAGTATTGCATTCAGTTCTGGAGACCAAATTTCAGGAAGAACATTGAGCTCATGCCATAGGAGGACTGATTGAAAAAACTAGGGAGTTTAACTCGGAGAAGAAAAAGTTTAGGCAAGTTAGGTGGCAGTTGTTAAGTCAGTATTTGGAAAAGTGCCCTGTTTAGTTTGGCCTTCCAGGGCAGAGCTGGAGCAGGAGGTAGAAGTGGAAGGCAGGTAGATTTAGGCTTGATGGGGAGAAAAGCTTGTTAACCATTAGAGCTATTGAAGTAGAAGGGGCTCCCTGTCTTGCTTTGAGCAAAAGAGGTTCTATGACCAGGTATGTTGTAATGGTGATTCTTTTCTGGATAGGGGTTTGATTCCATGGCCCCTGAGGGTCCTTTGAACTCTAAATCTGAAATGATTCTGGAATGTCATTTCCACGCTTTGTGATGTCCTCCAGGAGCTTGGCGAGGCAGCGACGATCAAGAGTTAAGGTGGCCAAGTAGGGTGTTAGTAGATATATTGTTAAATGACTAACTCTTGGATTTTGGAGACCAGTCCAGGATTCCTTTCTTAATTTGACTTTTTTTATGTATATATATTTTTAGCTTTAGTTGGCAACAAACAGTTCTACATAATTTTGAGTTCCAGATTTTCTTCCCTCCCCCCCCCAAGATGGCATGGAATCCCATATAACTTCCAGGTATAACTTGGCATTGAATTAATTTACACACTAGTCAAGTTGTGGAGAAGAACCATGACCAATGGAATGACTCATGAGAAAGAAGAAACAGAACCAAAAAAAAAA
>JAQQSZ010004304.1:0-14192 GCA_028646595.1 Phalanger gymnotis | reverse complement strand
GTAACATCTACAGTGAATTGTGTCAACCTATCGTGATGGAGATTCAGAAGCTAATTTCAGAGGAATGGGTTTTTAGGAGAACTGGGGTTTAAAGAATCTGTGCCAGTGGAGCCTAGTTATAGATTTCAGGCAGACAAACCTCCCATGCACACATACTCAACACCCCCTGCCCCACCTCATTCATACATCTTTTTTTTTTTAAATTTATGGAATAAAACAGGCACTGCCATAACATGATACAATAAAAAAGATGATTGCACATGAAAAAAAAATTATGTAGAACTGAGTGTTGTAAACTAAAAACCAAAAAAGAGTCAAAAAAAAGAAAAAGAAAGAAATTAAAGATATCTATAGGTATATGAAAAAATGCACTAAATCACTATCGATTAGAGAAATGCAAATCAAAACAACTCTTAGGTACCACATCTCTCCTGTCTGATTGGCTAACATGACAATACAGGAAAATGATAAATTCTGGAGTGGATGTGGGAAAATTGGAACATTAATACATTGTTAGTGGAGTTGTGAACAGATCTAGCCATTTTGGAGAGCAGTTTGGAAGTATGCCCAAAGGGCTATAAAAACATGCATACCCTTTGACCCGGCAATATCACTTCTAGGGCTGTATCTCAAAGAAATCACACAAGTGGAAAAGGGACCTCTATGTACAAAAAATATTTATAGCAGCTCTTTTTGTGGTGGCAAAGAATTGGAAATCAAGGGGATGCCCATCAATTGGGGAATGGCTGAACAAGTTGTGATATATGAATGTATTGGAATACTACTGTGCTATAAGAAATGGGGAAGATACAGACTTCATAGTAATCTGGAAAGACATACATGATCTGATGCTGAGTGAACGGAGCAGAAGCAGGAGAACATTGTACATAACCACAGACATATTGATTCTGTGATGACTAACTTTGATAGACTTGGCTCTCCTCAGCAAAACAAGGCTCAAAGACAGCTCTCTGAAGGACTCACGATGGAGAGAGCTAGCTACATCCAGACAAAAAAACCGTGGAGTCTGAATGCAGATTGAGACAAACTATTTGCTCTCTCTTTTTTTACCTTATGTTTTGGTTTTGTTTCTTATCTCTCATGATTCATTCCATTGGTCATAATTCTTCTTTGCAACTTGACTATTGTGTAAATAAGTTTAATGCAAAGATTTATGTAGAAGCTATATCGGACTGCATGCCATCTTGGGAGGGAAGGGAGGAGGGGAAGTAAGGGAAGAAAATTTGAAACTCAAGAACATGTAAAACTAAGTGTTGTAAACTAAAAATAAAAATCTAATTAAAATAAATAAATACGAAAAAAAAACCAAAGCTGTCAGGAGTCTTGCTCGAGGTCACCATGAATCGGAGAGGGCAGAACTGGCCATCAAATGCAGGTTTTCTGATTCCCATCAATCTTCTTTCCATAGAACCAGAACTATCACATGTGTTCAATGAGCACTTATTGATTGCCCAATGAGTCAGTTTCCTCTTTTCTTCTTGTTTACAATCATTAGAACTCTAATCTAGAAGAATAGTGTTCATTCTTCCCCACCCTTGCTTTAAAACTCAAATGGATCTGTGATCTGAATACTGTGGCTAATCAGTCCCTCTATTGATTACATCACAAACCAATGAAGCTGGTCCATCCCATGTAAGTCTTCTCCATGTCCTCCCATAATTTCATCACAGGAAGGCCATTCAATGTGCTAGAGATGTTGCTTACTTTCTCTTGTCATTATAGGAACACACAGGATACCCAATGGATACCCATCACTTTCTGAATATGACCAGCCAATCATCTTTTAAGTCATACAATTATTTGATGACATCTTTTGTTCTTCCTTCTCTTTTATACTTTTTTTTATTTGTAATCTGTATTTAGACTACTTATTTCCACTATGTACCTTCGCTTTGCCCTTTGGTGGTTGGTACTTCTTAACTGAAAATTTTCAGAAGCTCTGTTTTATGACTCATAGCTATACAACACCAACAGAAAAATATTGTTTTTAAAAATACTTTTTTAGGGATTTTGCTTCATTTCCTTAATTTATAAACACTTGAAAAGTAACTGCTAAATTGAATGGATATCTTTGAGATAGGTTGTTCAGTTGTGCCTGACTTTGTGACCCTGTTTGAGGTTTTCTTGGCAAAGATACTGGAGTGGTTTGCCTTTTCCTTCTCCAGCTCATTTTAGAGATGAGGAAACTTAGGCAAGCAGGGTTAAGTGACTTGTCCAGGGCCACACAGCTTGTAAATGTCTGAGGTCACATTTGAACTCAGGTCTTCCTGACTCCAGGCCTTGTGCTCTATCCACTGAGCCACCTAGCTGCCCTCCTCTGAGAAGTAGGTATTTTATTAATATCCTTTTTTTCACAAAAGAGGCAATAAGATTCAAATCTAGGCCTTCTGACTCTGAGTACTGTGGTTTTTTTTTTTTTTCTGCAACACACCAGGCTTCCTGCACATTTTTTAGAATGGTTGGTTAACTGTACCACATTTTTTAGGGAAATCCTATCAACAAATGTGGTCTCTTCTGTCTTTCTTCCTGTTATGAAGTCTCTAAGGAGACTTCAAAGAAAGAGAGAAGATATGCTAATCATAGTTAGAGGATTAGAATGTTTATAATGTCACTTCAAAATGACTGAAGGTCCACAATATTCATGATGCTATAGAATTCTAAAGATACAGCCCCTGCTCTCCAGGACTTTATAGTTGAAGGGAAAAAAAAAAACGAGACATAGACTTAATTTTTATGGTGCTTTTATGGTATTCTTTTATAGCAATAGGCCTGTAAACCTCTATTTTTAATTTTTATTTTTCTAAATCTTTGATAATCTGGTTTTTACCCTCTCAAGCTTCCACCTTATTGTTGTTGGAACTTCTAAAAACCACTATGAGATATTACATCTAGAATTGTAATCTCATATATTTTTAGGTTAATAATAATTATTTATTGTAGATGAATTACACAAAGGATCTGTTAATTTTTTTTCAGCTTGGGGACTTGATCATTCAGGAATACACTCCAATAAAGCAGAAGGAAGCTCATTTAAGACTTAGTAGATAAGTACTAGGGCATTCTCTGAGATATATAGAGATTAAATGACTTGTCCAGGATCAAAGAGGTAGAAAGTTTCAGAGAAGAGATTTAAGCCCTGATCTTCCTTTCTTCAAGGCCAGCATACTATGATGCAATCCAGACATTATGTAATGGAGTCATCAAGTATAGATACGAAGTTGTAAGGAATCTATGAGTTTATCTTGTCCAGCTGCCTAATTTTACAGATGAGGAAACTGAGTCACAGAGAGGATCATATAAGTAGCAAGCGACTGAGCTACGATTCTAGCCATGGTCACCTGTCTCTTGTAACAAAAAAGAAAAAAAAAAAGAAAGAGGAAAAAAAAAGCAGCTCAGCCAAACTAATCAATCCACCAATTTGATAATACATACAATTACGCATTCATAATGCCCCATGTCTGCAAAGAATACAGGGAGGTGCATTCTCATATTTCTTATCTGGGGCCAAATTTGGTCTTTATAACTTCATTTCTTTAATTTTCAATTGTTATTCCATTTACAATGCTTCAGTCACTCCTGCTTCTTCTGTTGGCTTCATTTTGCATTTGTGCCTATGAGCCTACCTGGCTTTATACTTGTTCTAGTACTCATATACACATAATATCACTCAGTCTTCACAATTGTTCATTTCAGTTTGGCAAAAACTAATTCATCTAAAGGCAATTGACTTGCCTTAGGCCAATTTGATAAGCACATCCTATAATATAGTCAAGTGAGATCTGTATAAAGTGCTTTGAGAAGCTTAAATCCCTTTATGAATCCTCCTCCTCCTCCTCTCAAATTATAAAATAAACAAATCCTTCCCAAATGCTTAAAACAATACAAAATTTCTTTCAAAGGGCTAAAGCTATTCCCCTGTGTATTGAATGCAATAGTTTTGATATACCTTTTTTGCTGGAAATATGAATTTTGGGCAAGTGTGCCATAAAATGTCTTAGGTAAATTGCCTTTTAAGGTCATTGGCCACCTTCGCCTTACAACAGGTCTGTGAAGTTGGCAAAGCAGATTTTTCTTCCCTCATTTTATAAATCAGAAAAGTGAAACCCAGCAGGGATGATTAACTAAAATTCATAGAATCATTGGGGTGGAAGTGGCTTCCAGGACCGGGCAGTTCAGGCTTTTCATTTTGTGGATGTGGAAATAGACCCAAAGAGATTTAATAGTTTGCCTGAGGTTACCCTGAAAAATCAGCATTAAGTGTCTAATTTAGCCTTTTTCCCCCATATAACATGACATAATACATGCTAGGCCTTAACTCAGGGAATCCTATGAGTAGAGATAGAGCTGTAATTTCTGAGAAGTGACTAAGGGGTTGACAGAGGCTGGAAGTTATTTGGAAACGGAATTGATTTGTAGACAAGATTAGGTGACCTCTAACCTCATCTTTGTGTAGCTTAGAAGATCCTATCATCAGAACTGCCTATCAGCATAAAATGTTTCTTTTTGAGTTTCTTCTTTCAAATAAATGCATTTGTTTTCCTGTAGGATGACAAAGCTTTGCCCAGATTTCCTGAATAGGGCAGGGCAGGTGATAGTTCAAACTCATTTATCTGTCCTCTGCTAATCCATTTTTTTTGGAAAGCAAAGAAGAAAAGCAGGAATTCATTTAATGTAATTCAACAAAACATCTGAATTTAGGCTGTACTTCCCTCTAATGCCTTAATCTAAGTGATTTTAAATCTGTGTGTATCTTATAAACATAAGATTTCCCAGAATCCCAGGATTTGGGAATTGGAAGTATCCTTAGCAACCATCTAATCTAACCCCCACCCTAAAGAAATTCCCCATTATAACATAATCAGCAAATGCTTGTACCATCTCTGCTTGAAGACCTCTAAAGAAAGGGAAACCTATTACTTTTCAGGAAAATTCATTCTACTTTCATTAGAAAGTTTTTCCTAACAATAAGCGCAAATTTTCCTCAGTGTTACCTCCATCCATTGTTCCTGATTCTGGACCCTGGCGCCTAAGAGGACAAGCCTAATTCTTCTTCCACGAGAGAGCCCTTCAAATACTTGAGAAAAGCTGTCCTGATTCCAGGCCTGGCGTTCTGTCCACTTTTTCCACCTAGCTGCCCTAGTGGGACTACCACCTCTCAGTTCCTGGAAGCTACATAGGCCAAGAATGTAATTTTTGTTTTGTTTTGGGCTGCCACATAACACTTCAGAATCATATTGACCTGGCAGTCCAATGAAACTGCCAACTCTTTTCCCAAACAGCTATCTATCTATGCCACTTTCCTTTTATATTTTTTGAAAGACTTTACATAGGCAGCTAGGTGGTATAGTGGTTAGAGCACTGGACCTGCAATCAGTATAAACCTGAGTCAAGTCCCACCTCAGATACTTGCTAGCTGTGTGACCCTAGATATGTCACTTAAACTTTGTTTGCCTCAGTTTCCTTATCTATAAAATGGGGTAATAATAGTGCCTTCCTGACAGGGTAAGATATCAAGACAATATTTTTAAATGTTTTGCAAACCTTAAAGTGATATATTAATGCTCGCTGTTTATTTCTACAGTATCAATTACTTGTTATTATAATCAGCTCAATGTTCTAGTCTGCCAAGATCCTTTTCGATGTCGATTCAGTCATCCAGAATGTCAGCTATGCCATTTGACTTTGAATCACTTGCAAATTTAATAAGCATACAATCTATGCCTTCAGCCAAGCCAAAGATTAAAATATTAAACAGCACAAGGATAAACACCAATCCTTGGTTTCTCCACTGGAGATTTCTGCTGTGTTCACACTGAAGCAGTAATAACTGCTTTTTGAATCCAACCATCCATCCAGTTCTGAGTCCATATGGTTGCACTATCTAACCTATATCTCACCGTCTTCAACACAAGAATAATATGAAATACTTTATCAAAATATTTGCTAAAGTCTAGGTAAAGTATATCCACATTGAAAGACACAAAGAATATGGCAAATGCATTAAATGATGGGAAGACATATAAACTGATGGAGATTGAAATAAGAACGGGGGCAGCTAGGTAGTTCAGTAGATTTAGCACTTGTCCTGGAGTCAGGAAGATTCATCTTCTTGAGTTCAAATCCAACCTCAGACACTTACTAGCTATGTGACTCTGGGCAAGTCACTTAACCCTACTTGCCTCAGTTTCCTCATCTGTAAAATGAGCTGGAGAAGGAAATGGCTCACTTCTCCAGTATCTTTGCCTAGAAAACCCCAAATAGGGCAATAAAGAGGCAGACTGGAGTGAACAAGAATTCAAAACAAAGCGAAAATATGAACAATGATGACAACAATGTAAACGGAAAAAAAAAACTGAATAGTACATAATTATAATGATCAAGCTTGGCCCTATAGGAAAGATGAGAAAATACATCCCACCCATACTTTTTACCAAGGTGGAGGAACTGTAAGTGTGCAGTATCGCAGGACTGATGTTATCTTTGGTTTTACTGAATCGTTTCGTTTTTTCTTTCTTTTTAAATTCTTTGTTATAAAGGATGAATAGTGGGATTGAAGAAGTTATGGGGAGTTATTAAGAAATAAAGGTGGCATGAAAACAAAAGATATCAATAAATTAAAGGATTTCCAAAGAAGTGATTCAGAATCTATCCATCTAACAAAGAGAGCCAGAAAGGTATAATGGAGAGAGTGTCAGACAAGGTATCCAGAAGACGTGGGTTCAGATCCTACCTAGGCAACTAACTGATGATCACTTCAGTGAATCATAGGGAACCGTCTATGATAATCTACTAAATTATAGAGGAGCAATCAAATAAAATACCTTATAAACACAACATTGTTATTATTAAGCCGTAACTATCAGGGAAGTCTTTAGAATATGACTCATGATATTAGAAACTAGCAATTAATATGAAAGTTAACTTTTAAAAATGATTTTTAAATTATCCATTGGGATATGTATTTTATTTTATTTGTGTTTTGCAGAAAAATCTGGGAAAAAACAGCTTATGAAATCTTAAATGACACCAGAAATTCTAATAGAAGAGTTATCACAATATTCAGTTTCCTTTTATTTAAAAAACATATGTTAGCCTTTCAGTAACAATTTGAACAGAATCAGGTGTGTGAACTGAATCCAAGAACCAGCTCATATGGGGAATGCTGCTGCCAATTAAGAGGACTGTACTCTTCCTTCCTGTGAAGCCATTCCATTAAAAAGAGTGGCTTTTCCAGGGGAAAAAAAAAAAGATCTTGGGATTTTCTTGGTTATCAGATAGCCCTCCACCAGATATTAATGTAAGACATTTCTTTGTGTGGGGAAAGCTGAGATGTTTTCTGAAGCTTGTGTCATATTACAAAAATGGGGTTGAGGGGGAGATTAAAGTGCTTACTTTCAGTTCCTTTTCCAAACATGGAAAATTACATACTAGTGCAACCTCAGCCCTTTTGGGGGAAGATCTCATCACCAAAGTAAACTTCTCTGACCAGTCACAAGTGTTTCATAGTATTGCAAAGAAGCCAGGTTTCACCTAGATTCGAGCTGCCACATACAAATTCTAGCTTGAAACAATAGAAGTATTTGCCAAATCAGAAATCAAAGGATTCTTTCCAGTAGAGTTTGATTTAACTAATTTGCATCCAATTGTTATCAAGGAGAACCATGCTTATTTTTTTAACTGGTAAATATTTCAGGATGTTGCTAGTTGCTTATATAGCCAATTGGTAGCAGAACTGGGGCTTAAACTTCCAAGCACTCGAGTCTAAGACCTATTGAGTATTAGACTTACGTAGGCGTCCTATGAGGGGGCTCATGCTAGGTTTGTCCTACAGTGTAATGTAGCATGTTAGACATTGGGATAGAGATCAGAAGAATCAGTCTTTGAAGATGAGCTCTACCATACATAGTTCAAAAGACCTTGGGCCACCCTCAATGGTCTCATCTGTAAAGTAGGAACAATATTTCCTTTCCTACTTGTCTCATAAGATTATTGTGAATCAATGATGAGATAATGTTTTTCGAAGCGCTTTGAAAATTTGATCATGGTATTCAAATCTACCTGGGAAATGCCACCTCATGCTTAGGCCTACTATGAAGCAACTTTCCAGATGTCTCCCAGGTCATAGCAACATTACTTGCTGAGAAGCCAGGCAGTTGAAGGCTGTGGTGAGACTGCAAAGTCTTTTTGAACATTCTAAGTCAGTGTCTTCATTGATAGGCACTTATAATCCATTGATATTCTTTCTGATCACTCGTCCCCCAACCCTACAGTGGTTAACATACTCCCATCCCACCCTATATTCTCTATTCCAGACTACTGAAGAAAAATCCCTCTCCTGGCTTAACCTCAGCTGTCTGCTCCCTCATTTCTACCTATTTTTTCCCTCATTTACTCCTTTCACCCCTAGATCTGCCTATTCCTTCCACTGTGGACTCTGGACCTCTTGCTCCAGAATTAATATGCTTCTTTTTTTTAGCCTCTTCCTCTTTTGCTTTTTCAATTTTCTGGCACTCAAGCACTGGTCTCTCCTACAACACTATGCTCACAACCATCCTTCTCAGTCCTGGTTGTTCTTTCTCTGATACCTCTAACTTACTGGTCTTAGTAGGCAGTCTAAATTTTCCTTGCTTCCCATTACAGCTTCTACATTGAACTTCTGCCACTGTCTTTCCATAATTTCATTTGTTTTTAGGTCCATTCTATCAAAATTTACTATCCAATCTAGACTTACCATTAGTCAAAAACCTCTTTGGTTTTGAGGTTGACTGTATTCAAATTCATCATGGAATTTAGACTCTCGTGGCTATTGTCTGGGCAGCTAGGTGGCACCATAGTGCAGAGTGCTGGGCCTGGAGTTAGGAAGACTCATCTTCTTGAGTTCAAATCTGGCCTCAGATACTTACTAGCTGTGTGACCCTGGACAAGTTACTTAACCCTATTTGCCTTAGTTTCCTTATCTGTAAAATGAGCCGGAGAAGGAAATGTCAAATCACTCCAGTATTTTTGCCAAGAAAACCCCGAATGGGGTCAAGAAGAGTGAGAAATGCCTGAACAACAACTACAGTTATTAAATGTTTGGTTATTATATCTCCTGTCTCTAGAACCTTTCTACATACATATTTAATACATACATATAGACATAAACACACTGTTATACATGTGGTATATGTATACATAGAGATATATATATTGTCTTTTCAATTAAAATTTGAGCTTATCAGATACTGTTCTTTGCCTTTTATTTCTACCTCTGTTGCTTTTCATACTTTCTTACCCAAAGTAAGAACTCAACAAATGTTGATTGATGAATTGATTCTCTCCACGCCTGGCAAAGATGTACCAGTCTACTCCAATATGGCATAACACATTCGTTCATAGCTGTATCCCTATATGTGTTGTTTTCACCTATTACAATGTCCTTGAGGATGGGAGCTATCTCTTTTCTGTGTTTGTGTTATCACTGTTTAGCCCAGTGCTTGTCACGTCATGAGCAATTATAAAAGCTCATTCATTCATTTAGATGGCACATGACCCCTATTTTATACCCTTATTATCTCTCATTTGGGCTATTATAACAGCTCTCCCCATACACATTTGTTTCCCTGTTCATCATCTCTTGCATTCCCAATCCATATTCCATCTAGCTGCCACAATAATTTTGCTATGACTCTTTCCTCTTCAATAATCAATGATTTCTTATCACCTCTAGAATCAAATATAAACACTTAGGCTTGACATTTGCAGTTCTACCTTTGCAGACTTATTTTATATTATTCCCTATCTACTTTGTGTTCTAGCCACACTGCACTATTTACTCTTTCTTGAACTCAGATTCCATCTCTGGCCTCTGCCTTCACACAGGCTTTTCCATGTGTCTAGAATGTTCTCTCCACTAAGTTCTGCCTTTTAGTATCCCTAGCTCAGTATTCCTGTAGAAAGTCCCTTTTTCTTCCTAGTTATGTTCTCTACCTCCTCAAATTACTATGTAGGATGGACTTAAAGCCAGAAAAGTTTTGTTGGTACATATAGAAGTGAAAAACCAGGAATGTGGTTGGGCGATATATTGACAATGATCTTGTCCTTTGGACTTGGTTTTTGTACTAGTGTAAAGTCATTTGCATAGCGTATGCAAAGCATCTTGGTTCCCCCCCCCCCGAAAATGTAGGGGATCAGACCCACATAGCTCTGGGGCAGTTCCCTGATGTAATGGATAACATGCTGGATTGAAAGCCCTCTCTCCCTCAAACAAAATGCTGTTCAGATTTTGCGGCAGACACCAGCTAGCTGTTTGACCTGTGCAGTTCACTTAACCTCTCTTAGACTCAGTTTCCTTAGTTATAAAATGGAGTTACATATGTAGAGTAACTTGATGTTACTCTGCAATATAATCTGAGTTACTTTCATAATTTTGTAACTCTGAAATAAAAACCGAATTTGCACAGAGATGGTACAAAATCAACTTACATGTTGGTCTTATTGTGGAGTTAATAAAATCAAGTTAATAATAAGAATTTAATAGAGTTCTTATGAGGAACAAATAAGATAACATACTTAAAGCATTTTGCAAAACTTAAAGTGCTATATAAATAGCATTATATAAATACAATATAAATATATATAATATAAACAGTACATATAAATACAATTATAATTTTTGTTGTCTCTGTTGTATTTCTCTGGCAGAGCTCCCATGAAATTAGTTTAAGGAAACAGAATTCCAAATTGGAAATTGAACAGAATCACATAGAATTCCTAACCCTAAGAAAGAGAAGGGTTTCTGATGGAGGTACAAGTCTCAGTGGAAATGAAATATAATTTAAAAAATAGAATTAAACCTGAGGGCATGAATTAAGGTCACTCCTTGCTGCTATAGGCTCTGTGTTCCTATATTTGATGGTAAAGCTCTCTCCAAATGATTGAGTACATGGTAAATGAGCATCTGCACTAGGAGGGGCAAAAAGAAAAAAATACCCTACAAAAGACATTCATCTCCAAAAGAGACTCACTGAATAATATTCTGCTGAGTTAATATTCTGTAAAGCATTACGAAGATTAGTGATGAGAGTGGAATGCTACTTTTCTCTAAATCCACATTCAGAATCAGTTGGTTGTTGTCCTTCATGGTCAAAGAGTATCAAAATGACATCACTATGTCAGGGTCAGAATCAGCTAATGGTATGATAGCCTCAAAAATAATTTTCTAGCTTCCTTCTTTCTTTTCTCTCTCTGTTTCTCTATTTCTGTCTCTCTCAATATCTTTCTCTCTCTCTCTTTCTATTCTTTCCTTCCTTCTCTTTCCTTCCTTCCTTCCTTCCTTCCTTCTTTCCTTCCTTCCTTCCTTCCTTCTTTCCTTCCTTCCTTCCTTCCTTCCTTCCTTCCTTCCTTCCTTCCTTCCTTCCTTCCTTCCTTCCTTCCTTTCTTCCTTCCTTCCTTCCTTCTTTTCTTTTGCTTTCCTTCTTTCTTTTGCTTTCTTTCTTTAGTTTTCTTCCTTCCTTTCTTTCTTTCTTTCTTTCTCTTTCTTTCTTTCTTTCTTTCTTTCTTTCTTTTAGAAGTGAAAAAAATTTCTATTTCTTCCTTCATTTTGTTTTTTGTTCTTTTTTGGAAGCATCTATCACTGATAAACATCTAATAACCATTTGTTAGAGATTTCCTCTCCTTTTCAGGGGTTTTACAATGGTGATCAGTGGGAATCAATGCATTATCTGCAATCTCTGTTTTAAAATATGTGGTTTAGAATCTTTCTATGAATGCATGCATTTTCTAGCAAGCAAAATCAATTCACTTACATTCTCCAGTGAGGAAGAATAGAAAGCACTGGCAGTTATGAAACTCTAAAAAACAAACATACATATAAATAAATAAACATGCATATATGCATACATATACACATATATACATATACATACACACATATATGCATACATACATGGCACAACAAGGCACTAGCTAACTGTGGCTGCCCGGCATTCCAAAATGATTGGTGCCTATGGCAAGGAGTCTCCTTCTAGAAAGGAAACATCTATTTCAACTAAGGCTCAGAGGAATGTGAGGACCTCTTTATGGATGGAAACAGAAGAAAAGAAAAAGAAAAAAAGAAAGAAAAAAAGAAAGAAAGAAAGAAAGAAAGAAAGAAAGAAAGAAAGAAAGAAAGAAAGAAAGAAAGAAAGAAAGAAAGAGACAGGGATTTATCCCCTGACCCTAGCCCACATACTGCTGTTCAGTAGTGACTGATTCTTTATGACCCTATTTGGGGTTTCTTGGCAAAGATGACAATCTGAAACTTTGAGATGATTCTGAGAATGGGTAATGAAAAGAGAAAACATGTTTATTTTTAACTTGGTATAGTAGAAAAAATAAAAAGAGATGTCTGAATGGATTAGGGATAGAGGCTAGATCTATGGTGGTACTGATGTAGGCAACTTCTAGCTGAAAGAACTCCTTATAACAGTGTAGGGCCATACATTTTCTTGGGATCACAGGGAGATTAAGTGACCTATACAGTCAGTAAGTGTCAGAGGTGTAACTTGAACTCAGGACTTTCTATCTTCCTGGTTTATGTTGGAATAAGTGCTATTTACAATGCTATTTTCTTTTCTAAAATTTTATTGTATTTTAAAAATTAACAAGCATTTATTTTACTCTCTTCCTCCCCACTTTCTCCCCTGGAAAAAAATATAAAAATAAATATTTGTAACAAATATGCATAATGAAGCAAAAACAAATTTCTACAGCGACCATTTTAAAATCAATGTATATCTCTTTCTGTACTTTAAGTTCTTTACCTTTCTGTCAAGAGGTAGGTATTATGGATCATCAATGGTCTTCTGGAATAATGGTTGTTCAATCTCATTAAGTCTTGCAATGTTGCTTGTCTTTACAACATTATTATTGATATATGCTGTACTCATGGTTTGGCTCACTTCACTCTGCATCAGTTCATATAAGTCTTCCCAAGATCCTTTAAAATCATGCCATTCACCATTTCTTATGGCTCAATAGTGTTCTTTTTTATTCTTATACCATAATTTGTTTAGCCATTCCTCGAAGAACAGACACTACTTTAGTTAACAGAATTTTGTTACTACAAAAAGAGCTGCTATCAATAATACTGTAGAAATGATTCCTTTTCCTCTTTCTTTGATCTATTTTTAGGATATTTTAGACTACAAATAATATTGCCAGATCAAGGAGCATGCACAGTTTAGTAACTTTTGGATATAGGTCCAAACTGCTTTCCAGAATGACTGTAGTAATTCAGAACTCCACTAACAGTACCTCAGACTAGTATAGTGGATCAAAAAAAAAAGCAAAAAAAAATCTCATTTTCATAGTACCTTTTTTTCCTTTCAGCTCTTACAAACTATGAAGAGAAATGTTTGCAGGCTCTTAAAATCTTATGTGTACTGTCTGGGACCAGATTATTTCAGGCATTACCTGGTAGTTAGGTCTCCTGTCCACTTTTCCTTTACCTTTATCTCCTTCATTGACCTCTATGCTTCTATATGAGCAGCTTGAAAGTCACTTTCCTTTGATGTCACCCCTTCTGCAATTTATATAAATCTATTAGAAATTGTTTGTCATTTATGAAGTCAGAGAAAGGTATTGGACATGTAAGGAGAGAATGAACATACGATTGCTTCCCCATTTTTATACAAAGTTGATTGGAAAGTTGAGCTACCCTGTTTGTGGAGGTTATTGTGTTGTTGTGTTCAACGTTCATTCTCAAAGAGGATCATGGCATCAGGGAGATGATGACTTGTAGTTGACTTTGATTTGACTGAAGATGATCTGGGATGAAATGGGTGACCCTGGCCCTTTTAGGCTCAGGCCTTTTCACATACTCAGTTAGAGTGAGGTAAAGCCCATTCAGTGAATAGGACTCTTTAAGAAGTGAGTCAAGGGATGACCGCTTTAATTAGAAAAAAGAAAAAAAAAATCAAACTGGGAGGGGAAGGCTCAGGGTTGCTGTTCCAAAGAGAAACAGTTACCATTGGCATTTACTCTAAGCCAGGAGGGCCCAAGATACAGCCATTAAGTGGAGCTTGGTCAGGGACCTATTGTGGTCCAATCTATGAGCTTCAGAGTGAAATGGGTTTAAGGTCTGGTCTTTGAGAAAAGAAAAAGAAGGAAGGAAGGAAGGAAGGAAGGAAGGAAGGAAGGAAGGAAGGAAG
>JAQQSZ010004303.1:0-14193 GCA_028646595.1 Phalanger gymnotis | reverse complement strand
ACAAGGTCAAAGGAGAAAATAGAATAAATGGGGGTGAGATAGTACAGAGGGAAATGTAGTCTTCCACAATATGACTATTATGGAAATGTTTTGCATAATTATACATGTATAACCTATATTAATTGCTTGCCTTCTTAAGGAGTATGGGTGGGGAGGGAAGAAGGGTGAGAATCTGAAACTCAAAGTGTTAAAAACAAATGTTAAAAATTATTTTTACATGCAACTGGGAAATAAGATATACAGGCAATGGGGTATATAAATCTATCTTGCCATACAAGAAAGTAAGGGGGGAGGGGATGAGGAGGTGATAGAAGGGAGGGCAGACTGGGGGAAGGGGTAATCAGAATGCATGCCATCTTGGGATGGGGGATAGGGGAGAGATGGGAAGACAATCTGGAATTCAAAATCTTGTGGAAAGGAATGTTGAAAACTAAAAATAAATAAAATTTAAAAAAAGAATTCTGAAGATTGCCATTTCCAAAGAAAATATTGTTGTTGTGCCTCTGGCAACAGCATTTATGCCTATTTAAAACTGAATGTATATGAAAAATAAGAGGTAGCTTTTGAGAATCAATATGAATGTTAAATATCAAATCAATTCTACATTCAAAGAAAATAAACCAAAACTCTCTTCTTAAAAAAAAATAAGATGTAAGAAGACTAAAAAGGAAAGATAGACCCAGTTGGGAAGGGCTTTAATGTCAAACAGAGGATTTTGCAGTTGATCCTGAAGGTGACAGGGAGCCACTGAAGTTTATTAAAGTGGAAGCAGGGGGAGAGACATGATCAGACCTGAGTGTTAGGAAGATCATTTTGACAGAAGAATAGACAATGGACTGGAGTGGGGAGAGATTTCTAGTAGACTATGGTAATGATCCAGGTGTTCAAAGATGAGTGGCTACTCCGGGGTGCTAGTGATGTTGGAGAAGAGATGGAGATGAGATGTACAGGAGAGATGTCTCAAAAGGAAAATTAATAGGACTTGGCAACTAAATGGATTTGAGGAAAATAAGAGAAAGTGAGGAGTGAAGGATAACTGCTAGCTTCTGAGCGTGGGTGACTAGAAGGATGGATAGTAGTATCCTTGACAGTAAGAGAGAAATTTGGAAGGTGGGAGAGTTTTGAGGGAAACAAAGATAAAAACAGTTTTGAACTGTTGAGTTTAAAAATATCTTTGGCCAGTTTAAGAGGTTAAGGCTGGATAGGCAGATCTGAATCCAAATCCTTCTTCAGATACTTATTAGCTGTGTAATGTTGCCTAAGTCACATAATCTCTTTGAGCTCAGTGTCTTCATCTGTAAAATAAGTGTAATAATAGAACCTAAATTGAAGGATTGTAGTAAAGCTCAAATGACATAATATATGCAAAAAGTAAGCTGTTGTATAAATCCTCACTACTGTTACTATCAGGCTGCTTTAAGAAAGCCATAGTTTTTGGGAATTAGAAAACAGTAGGTTTGCTATACTCTGCCTTTGTCAGAACACATCTACAGTAATGTGGTCAATTCTATGAGCTACAATTTAAGAAAGACACTGCTAATCATGAAAATATCCGAAGGATGACAACCAGGATTATTGAAGGAAGGAAGGAAGGAGACCATATCATCAACAAAGAGGACCTAGAACTGAATATCTCACACTCCTCTTGTGGTTATGCACACCAATTCAGCTAGGTAAAAGGGCTGAGAAAATACTGAGCTCTCTATGGTCCACAGAGAATAGAAAACCTATCTTTCATCTCTGCCTCTCTTTCCAACACAGTGCCCACTTAGTATCTTAGGTGTATGGATTATTGATTTATACAACCTCAATCTGCTATCAATGCCAGTAATGTGTATTACTAATCACATGACCTTGGCACAATGGAGTTCTCCCCTCAGTATATGGATAAAATTTGCTTGGATAGTGAATATCACATTCATTATGGACATAGAGTTAATGAAAGTAAGTAAACAATACATAATAATAATGAAAGAATGCATAATATAACAACTACCATTCCACTCTATCCCAGTAGACTCTCTCAGGCCCAGTAAATCTCCAGAAGGTATACAAGCTGCCCAGGAATTCTAGGGAATGTGACGTTCATTTGTTTATCATCCACAACCTCCTCCTGTGAGTAGGCAAAGGAATGTAGACTATACAACATTGTTCCAAATGACTTTTAATTCAGGTAGCCAACAAGGATGGTCACTAGATAATAGAACTATGAACATGAGATCAGAACTCAGGAATTAATACACATTGGGCTTCTTTAAAGCTGGCACTTTTCCCACTCTCAGCTGCCCTGTTCTTGGCAGGGTCTTTACATTGCCAAGGGTAGCTCATGATTCAGAGATCTGAGGAAGTAGATCAGATGCAAAGAAAAATTCTCTTTGTCCCACTCCCATACCTGACCTATAACCCTGAGGTTTCTGTTTTCCGAGACTGAGAGCTATGTAAGAATTTTTAAACTCTCCTCAGTCATTTGGTTTTATGAGCAGTGCTAATCTGAAGCACAAAGCCAAATAGATAATTAGCTCCCTTGTGATAGAAAGACCTCTGGTTGTTTGCCTGGAGAAGAGAAGACAAGAAAAATGCAAAAGTTGTCTTCAAGCATTTGAAGCATGGCCATTAAACAAGGGATTCAACTTTTTCTATTTGTCTCCAGATGATAGAACTCAGAGCAATGGTTAGAATTGATATATGGGATTGGGGGAAAGGCAGCAGGAGAGATATACTAACAATTAGAGTTGTCCAAAAAGGAATGAAGTTTTGCAGAACATAATTACTCCTCACTGACATTGTTTAAGCAAAGACTGGATGATAATTTATCAAGATTTCTAGAAAAGAGATTCTTCATCAGATAACGGTTAAACCAGATAATAAATTATATTTTTAGAAAAAATTCTTTAAATTGTGCAAAGCCCTTTACAGATTTTTTTTTTATCATTTAAGCCTCATCACTATCCTCTAAGGTATGGACCAAACTTGTTTTTCCCACTGTCTAGGAGAGAAAACTAAAATTCAGAGAGGTTTTTTTTTTCCAGAATGAAACTCATTAACATTATTCTAAACCTACCCTTCGAACTTCCCTATTTCGTTGAAGGCACCATCATTTTCCTAGAAACTGAAACTTACAGTCTCGGAATAAAACTATTCTTATCATTCCCTCAACCTCTTCTCCCTCATGTCCAAACATTTGCCAAATACTATGGCTCTACCTCCACAACATCTTTTATCCATTCACACTTGCCTAGTTCAGACTTTTATCACCTCCCATTTCTACTATTTTAGTAGCTTCCTAATTGTTTTCACTGATTCTAGCCTCTCTTCTCTCCAACTCATCCTCCAGACAACTACTAAAACAGACCTTCTTAAGCATGGGTCTGATATTTTCTACCCTTGCTTAAGGAACTTCGGGGCTCCTTTTGCCTCTAGGAAAAAATATACACTCCTTTGGCATTTAAACTCTTCCCCTTCCCCCAAGATACCATCTGGGGAAAATGTCCTTGAAGAGCGCTATAAAAACTCCACTCGAATTCCTAATCAGATGGGTAATTACTGTGAGTCCCTTGATAGTATGGTTATTTCCCACCCTGAGCTACAACCCTGGGATCAGTTCTTCCTACAATTATTACCTAATCTCCTGAGTGGGAACCCTCCATCCTAGGGTATTCCTCTTCTCTACCCTTCTCCATTCCTTCCAAAATATTTTGCTACTCTTGTCACTGGCCTCTGGACCTTGTTTACATCCATCACCCAACTCTGGTAGTGGTAAGTGTCAATGTACCACTAGTAGAGCCTCCTGTAATGAGTCTCCAACTTATCTATTCCTGTCAATATCTAACTGAAACTGCTAGAGGGTAATAAGCCAATCTTGGACCAGTAATACTTCTTTTTATCTTAAGTTACAGACAAAGCTGACTAAATTTCCTAGCAGTTAAATCTCTGTGGAGTGAGATAGCCCCAATACCACCTACCATCCTCTGTGTACTCCAGAGAAAGTAAGGGTGGTCACTGAACCTCATGCTTCAGTGGTAAGGAATTCCTTCCCTCTTAGATCAGTGAGTCACTGACCAAGGTTGGGACTAGGACCCCTGGCAGCTGCACCTCCACAAGTAAGGATTCCTACCCTCACCAAAGAAAGCAAGGGCATAGGGCCCAGACCTCATGCCTCAGTAATGGAGTTATGACCAGGGGAAGGAATATGACCCTTGAGTTGGATTCCTGTACACAGCAGGTGGGACACCCCCTCCTATCATGTTCAAGATGAGGCTTACAAATCTGTCAGTACAATTGGTGAGATTGGAAATGAGATTCTGAAATGAATGGGAGTAGGAACAGGTTTAGGCCCAGGAGGGTGAAAAATCTAACAACCTTGAAATATTTTATTAATAATGGTAGTGAAATAGAACAAGGGGAGGAAAGAGAAGGACCCAGATCTGGGGGGAGGTCAACTGGGAAGACTTAGAGAACAGAGCCACTCACTATGTCGACAAATCTTTGGCTTTCCTAGTTACTACATGAATAACCAAAGTGAAAAGAGAAGGTGTTGCAATTTCATGATGTGTTGTGGCAGAAATGTCTCAAAGAATTCAGTAAGACCACCTCTAAACCAAGTATAGGCATTTATTAGAATTGACACCTCTCATGAAGCTGGTTAAATTCCAAGAGGAATGAGAAACTTAGTAAGACAAGAAAGGCAATCGTATAGTGTAATGATGCTGATTACACAACAAAAATTATGAATATTAAAAAGGCAGGAGGGGTTTGTTAAGGGATTAGGTAATAAGGGAGGGGTCCCTTCTATGGTTCAGTGGTCAAACATCCTGGTCATGCTGCTTTCTGATTGACTAGCTTTTTTTAAATTAAATTAAGATTTTTTTATTTTTAGTTTACAACACTCAATTCTGCATGATTTTAAGTTCCAGATTTTCTTCCTCACCCTTGCCCCTCTTCCCCCAGACGACATGGAATCCAATATATCTTCTACATATAACTTCACATTAAACTTATTTACACAATAGTCAAGTTGTAAAGAAGAATTATGACCAATGGAATGAATCATGAGAAAGAAGAAACAAAACAAACAAAAAAAAGACCAAAAGACAAAAAAAAAATCAAAAGAAAAAAAAACAGGGAGAGCAAATAGTTTGCCTCAATCTGCATTCAGGCTCCATAGTTCTTTTTCTGGACGTAGATACCGCTCTCCATCATGAGTCCTTTGGTGTTATCTTTGAACCTTGTATTGCTGAGAAGAGTTGAGTCTATCAAGGTTAGTCATCACAGAATCAACATATCTGTGGTTGTGTATAATGTTCTCCTAGTTCTGCTCTGCTCACTCAGCATTATGTCACGTAGGTTTTTCCAGGTTATTATGAAGTCCATATCTTCGCCATTTCTTGTAGCACTATAGTATTCCATTACATTCGTATACCACAACTTATTCAGCCATTCCCCAATTGATGGGCATCCTCTTGATTTCCAGTTCTTTGCTACTACAAAAAGAACCGCTATAAATATTTTTGTACATACAAGTCCCTTTCCCACTTGTGTGATCTCTTTGGGATATAGCCCTAGAAGTGGCATTGCTGGGTCAAAGGGCATGAACCTTTTTTTATAGCCCTTTGGGTATAGTTCCAAATTGCTCTTCAGAATGTCTGGATCAGTTCACAACTCCACCAGCAAAGTAACAGTGTTCCAGTTTTTCCCATATCCTGTCCAGCATTTAGGGTTTTGCTGTTTTGTCATTTTAGCCAATCTGACAGGAGAGATGTGGTATCTAAGAGTTATTTTGATTTTCATTTCACTAATCAGTAGTGAGTTAGATCATTTTTTTATGTGCCTATAGATATCTTTAATTTTTTACTCTGAAAACTGCCTGCTAATATCCTGTGACCATTTCTCAGTTGGGGAATGACTCGTATTCCTATACATTTGGCTCAGTTTGCTGTATATTTTAGAGATGAGGCTTTTATCGGAGACATGACTTATAAAGATTTTCTTCCAGTTTTCTGCTTCCCTCCTAATCTTTGTCGCATTGGCTTTTTTTATACAAAAACTTTTCAATTTAAGATAATCAAAATTATCCATTTTGTATTTTGTAATGGTCTTTATTTCTTGTTGTGTCATATAAATTCTTTCTTTTCCCATAAATCTGATAGGAAAACTATTCCTTACTCTCCCAAATTGTTTATAGTATCAGCCTTTATTCCTAAATCATGAACCCATTTTGACTTTATTTTTGGATACAGTGTAAGATATTGGTCTATGCCCAGTTTCTGCCATATCATTTTCCAGTTTTCCCAGCAATTTGTGTGAAATAGTGAATACTTAGCCCAGAAGCTAGATTCTTTGGATTTATCAAAGAGTAGATTGCTATACTTGTTGACTACTGCATCTTGTGTCCCTAACCTATTCCACTGATCCACAACTCTGTTTCTTAAACAGTATCAAATAATTTTGATGACTGCTGCTTGACAGTATACTTTAATATCTGGTATGGCTAGGCTATGTTCCTAGCATTTCTTTTCATTAATTCCCTAGATATTCTAGACCTCTGCTTCTTCCAGATGAATTTTTTAATTATTTTATCCAGCTCTGTAAAATAATTTTTGGCAGTTCAATTGGTATGGCATTGAATAAATAAATTAATTTAGCTAAAATTGTCCTTTTTATTATATTAGCTGGGCCTAACCATGAGCAACTGACATTTTCCCATTTATTTAGATCTGACTTTATTTGTGTGAAAAGTGTTTCACAATTATGTTCATACAGGTCCTGTGTTTGTCTTGGCAAGTAGACTCCCAAATATTTTATAGTGTCTACAGTAACTTTAAATGGAATTTCTCTTTCTATCTCTTTCTGTTGGGCTTTTTTTGTAGTGTATAGGAATGCTGAGGATTTATGTGAGTTTATTTTATATCCTGAAACTTTGCTAAAGTTGTTTATTGTTTCAAGTACTTTTTCACTTGATTCTCTAGGATTATCTAAGTAAATCATTATATCATCTGAAAAAAGTGATAATTTAGTTTCTCCCTTTCCTATTCTAATTCCTTCAATTTCTTTTTCTTCTCTTATTGCTACCGCTAACATTTCTAGTACCAAATTGAATAATAGGGGTGATAATGGACATCTTTGTTTCACCCCTGATCTTATTGGGAATGCATCTAGCTTATTCCTGTTACATATAATGCTTGCTGATGGTTTTAGGTAGATGCTGCTTAAAATTTTATGGAAGACTCCATTTATTCCTGTGCTTTCTAGTGTTTTAATAGGAATGGATATTGTATTTTGTCTATGATTTGTTCTTTGACCCACTCATTCTTTAGAATTAATTTAATTTCCAATTAATTTTTAGGTTTTGTTTTCCATGTTCTTTATTACAAATAATTTTTATTGTGTTATAATCTGAAAAGGATGCTTTGACTACTTCTGCCTTTCTGCACCGGATTGTGAGGTTTTTATGCCCTAGTACATGGTCAGCTTTTGAGTGTGTGCCATGTACTGCTGAGAAAAAAGTATATTCCTTTTTATCCCCATTCAGTTTTCTCCAGAAGTCTATCATATCTCCCTTTTCTAAAATTCTATTCACCACCTTAACTTCTTACTTGTTTATTTTTAGATTAGATTTATCAAGTTCAGAGAGGGGGAGGTTGATGTCCCCCATTATTATAATTTTGCTGTCTATTTCTTCAAGTAACTCCCTTAACCTTTCCTCTAAGAATCTGCATGCTATACCACTTGGTGCATATATGTTAAATAATGATATTGCTTCATTGTTTATGGTGCCTTTTAGCAGGATATGGTATCCTTCTTTATCTCTTTTAATTAGATCTATCTTTGCTTTTGCTTTGTCTGAGATTAGGATTGCTACACTTGCTTTTTTAACTTTGGCTGAAGCACAATATATTCTATTCCAGCCTTTTACCTTTACCCTGCGTGTACACCCGTGTTTCATGTAAACAGTACATTAAAGGATAATGGTTTTTAATCCATTCTGCTATCCACCTCTGTTTTATGGAAGAGTTCATCCCATTCACATTCACAGTTATGATTACTATCTGTCTCTTTTTCTCAATCCTATTTCCCCCATTTATGCTTTTATTTCTCCCTTCTCCCTTCTACTCCTCAACAGAGTTTGCTTTTAACTGCCACCTTCCTCAGTTTACCCTCCCTTTTGATTCCCCTCCCTTACCTTACCTTTTTCCCTTTGCTACTTCATCCCTCCCTTCATCCCTCCCACCCCCTTCCCTTTCCTTTCCCCATTCCCCTCCTACTGCCTGTGGGACAAGTTTGATTTCTATACTTATCAGGGTGTGTTATTCCCTTCTTGAACCAAATCCAATGAGAGTAAAGCCAAATACTGCTCTTCTCCCTCCTTTCTTTCCCTCTACTACAATATGTTTTTGTGCCTCTTCATGGGATGTAATTTACACTTTTCTGCTACCTCCTTACCTCTTCTCCCAGAATCATCCCTTTATTTCTCTTAATTATATTTTATCATTATATCAGTTACTTTATACTGACACTCAATCTATGAACATCCCTTTCAATTGTCATAATAACTGCACTATTCTCAAGATTGACAGATATATAAAACAAAATAATCCTACATAAGGATGTAACTAATTAACCTTATTAAGTAGGAATTATTTTCCCCATTTACCTTTTTATGTCTCTCTTGAATTTTTTATTTGAAGATCAAATTTTCCATTGAGCTCTGGCCTTTTCATCAGAAAGGTCTGGAATTCCCTTATTTCATTGAATTTCCATCTCCTTGCCTGGAAAATTATGCTCAGTTTTGCTGGGTAATTGATCTTTGGTTGTAGTCCAAGCTCCTTTGTGAGTTTCAAACCTTTAGACTGTGGGTTGGAAGCCCCCAGGCTAGCTGCTCCCACAGCCACAGGCTCTGTGCTAGTGTCTCCCATAGCTCTGACAGACTCCAGTCCTGTGCTGAGAGGCTTGGGGCTCGATCTTGGCCGTAGCCAGTACTTCCACCCTGGGCCAGTTCCTGCTCTGGCGTTTCACTCACCCAGCCATCTCCTAGACCAGTGCACTGGCTGGATTCCTCTGCTGTTACTGGTTAGTTTGGTCTGGTGTCCTTCTGTGTCCCCAGTGCTCCTACCCCTCTCAGTCTACTAGTGGCTTCTAACTCTCCCAAATCTGCTCAGATTCACTTTTTTAGATGTATCTGACAGAATTTGTTAGAGAGCTCCAGCAGCTCCTTTCACAGTGCCATCTTGGCTCCCTGATTGACTAGCTCTTATAGCTCTGTCTGGTCATGATGGATAGTCAGGTATTGTGGTCCTGTCTTGGGCTAAAATGGATGACGTGATTGTGATTGAATATAAGGACACTCCTTTTCAAATATATTAATTGGGTCTGGGGGCAGTGGCTAGCTAGAGGCATTGCCTATATTGAGTCTGGGGGCAGCTTTATTAGGATTCTGTCAAAGAGAGTGAATATGCTATGGAATAAGAACTACAATAATTTTACAACATTTTAGTGGACTAATAAGATAGGAATAACTCTCACCACCACCAGCACCACTTGATGGTATAATATTAAAAAGTCCCCAACCTCTATGCAAGAGGAAATGTAAAACTGGTGGTCTTATTCACTATTGTAATAACTATTTTCAGTTCTTAGATAAGAGACTACAGTTTCGTCTAAAAGATTGCTTCTGCAATTGTAAAAATACTTGCCATCTTCCCTTTGTCTCTCTCCCTTGAATGGGCAATTTTTTCTTATTCTGATAATAAATCCTTCCAGTTGCATTCCAGATACTCCCTTTGTCTCCCTTGGATTATCCTCCTCTTCCTCTGCCTCTCCCTTTCCTGTAAAATGCTTTACTTTTCTATCCTGAGTGGATAGAGAATGTTTCTGTTTGGCTATGTACTCTAAGTGAGCCTGAAAGCTTATAAAAATCAAATCTGTACCTTAGGAATCTGAATTTGCTATTAGTAAGAAGAGATTTTAGCATGCTATTAAATCTCTCTGTTATCAGCCCAACCTCCTGTCTTTGAGCCATGCTCATTTGACTGAAACTTGTGGGTAAGAATATCCCAAGAGATCAAGAGAAATCCTAACACTTTGGTGACAGCAAAGTGAGGACTCAAACTATATCTACCTTGGTAGAGTGATCATACACCCAGGGACAATCAAAATGCACATAAGATAAAATTTGTACTTACATTAATAGCCTCCCATGGTGCTCTACATATTCCCCCAACTCACTGGGTAGCATCTGTCACTTTCTTTTGTCTGAAGGAAACCAGAGTGAAATACATATATAAGGTGATGAAAAGAGTACTATTTTTTCCTGTCGGCATTGCTTTAAAGGAAGGACACCTCTTTTTGAGGATTTTCTTTGTAGTAAAAAAGTTGACCAATGCTGGATTTATCCATTTCAACAGCTGCACCTACTTCTAAGATAGAGAGAGAAACCTCATGCCTCAGTGGGAGGGGAATTGTTTTGTCTGAGCAACATCAAGGATGAAACTCAAATATTGGTCTGAACCTCATGTTCATTAACCACCATGAAATACATCACCAATGAGATTAACGCAAGAAGTCATTTGGTTGATGGCAGGCATATATAAATGATCTCTAGCAATATTACAAAGTTAATTTATTAGCCCAAAATCCAAAGCCCTTGTAAAGACCTAGAAGAAATCCGTCTATAGATCTCTTAACAAGAGTCTCTGGCAGGCGGTTGTTTCTGAACCAGTTAATGGATAGATTGGATAAAATAAGAAACTAATAAAATTACTCTAGCCTGTGATCACCTCTTAAATTGATGTTTGTTTGTTTTCCTCTCTAAATGTCTGATTGCCTGGAGAAGTTTATCAGTATTCTACATCAGTTTCATAATGATAAGCTTGCACAAGTTCTGGACAGTAGGTATTGCTCTTGTGCTTTCCCTGTCACCAATGGAGTGAAGCAGGGCTATGTGCTTACTCTCCTGCTTTTTCACATGATGTTTTCAGCAAGGTTCAACAAAGATGAAAAAGCATTAAGGTCAGCTACTGCACCAATGGTAAATTATTTAGCTTGAAAAGGCTACAAGCCAAGTCTAAAGTGGAAGGAGAGTTGGTGCATGAATTTTGGTTACAGATGATTGTGCACTCAATGTAGCCTCTGAGGCTGAGATGCAACAAAGTATGAATCAATTCTCTGTTTCTTGTGCTAATTTTGGTCTAACAATTAGACCAAGAAAACAAAGGTTCTTCACCAGCCATCATCATATCATACATATATGAAGCCATAAGTTACAGCAAATGAAGAAATTTTGAACACTGTGGTTAAGTTCACTTATTTGGCAGTATACTTTCCAGATACACATATACACATAGATGATGAAGTTGACGCAGGCATTGCCAGAGCTAGCTCAGTGTTTGGGAAACTCTGAAGGAAAGAGTGGGACAGAAGAGGTGTCAGACTACCAAACTGAAGGTCTATAGAGCCATTGTGCTTACCTCATTGTTGTATGTCTGCAAAACCTTGACAGTATGTCAGTGTCATTCTAGGAAACTAAATCACTTTCATGTGAATGTCTTGGAAAGTTTCTGAATATCATCTGGCAAGATAAAATACTGGACACTGAGGTCCTGTCTCAGGCTGAACTTCTGAGCATTCAGATTCCACTACAGAGAATGCAACTGTAATGGGTTGGCCATGTAGCTTGAATGTCAAATGTATGTTTGTCTAAAAGACTATTTTATGGAGAACTTACATGACGCAAGGGCTCACACAGAGGTCAGAAGAAGAGAAATAAAGTCTCTGAAGAATTATGGAATTATGGAAGAATTATGAAGAAGTATGTGAGATATGGGAGACACTAGCACAGAACAAGCAAGAATAGTGTGCCCATGCCAAATAGAGGAATATGCTCTATGAGCAAAGCAGAATTGCAGTAGCTCAAAAGAAACACGGAATACACAAATTTAGAGACATCTCCAAAAAGAGAACTATTTTAAGCAGGTAATAACTCTACAACTTAAATAGAATGATGCTTATCTAAATCAGAAAGAAAATAATTTGGGAAGCTGAAAGACCATTTGCACTGACAGTGTGAAAATACGGTTCAATTAGATATGAAAGAGAAGTATACAAAAGTGGTCCTAGAATTAGATTTTTAAAAATACAAGTCAGTTTTTATTTTCAAAAGCAGAAATAGAGAATTAGTGATTTTTCACTCAAGTTGGAACAATATAATGTCCTCATCCTTGCCAACTATCAAAATATCCAGCATCATTCATAGAAAGAGTCCAGGATATAGTAAAATACTGCAGAATGGAAGATTGCAGAGTAAAGGCTGGGATTTAGCTGAACATTCCCAACATCTTCCTCCAAACAACTTTAAAATAACACCTTAAATCAAATTTTGGATCAGCAGAACCAACAAAAAGTTAGAGGAAGATCTTTATCCAGACTAAGACAACTTAGAAGATCAGCAGGAGAGGTCTGTAACCCACCAGGGTGGGCATAGGCCTAGAGTATGGAGGAGCACCACAATCAGCCCTTAAAGCTGGTGTTGCTAGCAGCAGCAGCAGCAGTAGCAGCCTTGGGACCTCACAGTGCAAATACAATAAGGTGGTCAAACTGATGAGAAAGAGATTATAGTGGACTCATTGCTGATTGTGTTTAGGTGTTACTCATTGGCAACTCTATTGCTGATAAGCAGTTCTGAATTGAAGTTCCAAAGCCAAAAGGAAAATTAGCACTTGCAGCTGTAGAGGACCCAGGGCCTCTCCTGAGTAAAGGTGAGAGCACAGGCCTGAAGAGTACTGACCACACATGTCCCAGGATAACACCATCAAAAACTTGCAGACCTCTAGAACAATCTCTGAAAATGGCAGCACACACAAAAGAAGTCTGAAGCCTAGCACAGCCCCTCCCCAATCCAGATGAGCAGATCTCAACTTTAACATAAACTTCAAAGTAAAGAAATGGGCTGAAAAAATAAACAACAAAAAATAAAAACTTGGCCAGAAAAAGTTAGTATGGTAGCTCGGAAAACAGAGACATAAACTCAGAAGAACACGACAATGTGAAAAGAGCTACAAATAAACCATCACAGAAAAAAAGCAATTAGACCCAGGCCCAGCAAGAATTCCAGGAAGAGCTAAAGAGATGAGAGCAGTAGAGGAAAAATTGGGAAAAGAATTAAGAGTGATGCAAGAACATTATGAAAAGAGAATTAACAGTTTGGCAAAATAGGCACAAAAAATACTGAAGAAAATAACACCTTAAAAAACAGAATCGGACTAATGGTAAAAGAGGCACAAAAATCTACTGAAGAAAAGACCTCCCTAAAAAGTAGAATGGGCCAAATGGAAAAGGAGGTAAAAAAAAATCACTGAAGAAAATAATTCCCTAAAAAAGAGAAACAGGTCAGTAAAAGCTAATGAATCCACAAGACATCAAAAAAGAAAACAAAGCCAAAAGAATGGGTGAGAGGAAGAAAAACAATGCAAAATATCTTATTAGAAAAAAAAAAACTTACCTAGAAAATAGATCAAAGAAAGATAATTTAAGAATTATTGGACAAGGGGCAGGTAGGTGGTGCAGTGAGTAGAGCACCAGCCCTGGAGTCAGGAGGACCCGAGTTCAAATCTGGCCTCAGACACTTGACACACTTACTAGCTGTGTGACCTTAGGGAAGTCACTTAACCCCAACTACCCTGCCAAAAATACAAAAAAAAAATTATTGGACAACCTGAAAGCCATGATCAAAAAAAGAGCCCAGACTTTCAAGAAATCATCTTTCAAGAAATTATCAAGGAAAATTGTCCTGACAGTTTAGAACCAGAGGGTAAAATAGAAATTAAAAGAATCCAGTAATCATCCTTCTGAAAGAGATCCGAAAATGAAAACTCTCTGTAATATTACAGCCAAATTCCAGAGCTCCCAGGTCAAAGAGAAAATATTACAAACAGCCAGAAAGAAACAATCTAAATATCATGGAGTCACAGTCTTGATCACATAAGATTCATGGCTTAGAATATGATACTGTGTTGTTAAGCAAAATTGTCTCATTAGCATGGCTTTTGTTTCTTTTGAGTGGAAGTACTTTCAGCTGTTAAGTGCTAAGCCCCAGGCCCAGGGCCCTGTCAGGTGTGAAACCTGTGTGGGTGTGGATTGGTGACTTAGGAGGGGCCAGCTCGGGAACCAATGGTCTCTGGTCATTGAGGCGGGGCTTGAGAA